>JARFOD010147179.1:0-12724 GCA_031763545.1 Mopalia muscosa | reverse complement strand
GCAGCAGTTGCTGAGATATAGTGATAACAAGAATTGTTATGGGACGGACGGACGGACGGACGGACGGACGGACGGACCACGGAGAGTGATGAGAATAGGCCACAGTCAGAATGACTGTGGGCTAAAAATATTAAAGAAACTAAACAATCAAAAAGACCAGAAACAAAAAACACCTACATCTTAAAGGATCAGCTTGGTTTTACCTTGTTGACCTGCCCAAAACCAATTCTTTTTTTTAATAATCAAATCAACAAAAATATTAAATCAATCATATTAAATGTAATAAGTCTTTAGAATAATAATAATCTTCCTTTATCCTTACCGATATGGTACAAGTTGACAGCACATCCAAATCCTTAAAACTGAAGGTCATATCATCAGTATAATGCTGGACTGGTGTTGTGTGAGTGGCGTGTAATGAGGTATTTGTTTGTTCTATGAGCTGGAAATATAAAACAGTTCGTAAACATGTAACAAAGGTTTAATTATGCTGTTTGCTTATCTCATAGAGTAAGCTGAATTGTTATCCATATGTAACAATGTGAAGATTGTGTTTTACTACATACCTAACACTAAAGGTTGTTTTAGTGCACTTATATGAAGGCATGCCAGCCTTCCTATGATCACCGTCATTATGATTAACAACAAAGACGGGACCAGACAATGACATCATACACAGATCGGCTTCATGTAGCATCAGGATAACCCGAAGCCCTCCTATCACACATATTGTTTGATTGTGATTTAACACTGTACTTAAGGTTATTTCACTTATACGATGGAGTGCAAACCCAATGGATGAAGGAAACCCCCCTTAACACTGGCAACAAACAAATAGAATACAGGATAAAAGACAGGGCAATCCCAGGATGGGATACAAAGACATCACAAACAGATCAGCTTTGTCTTGCTACTTTGCTCAAAGAACTATGATGGATTCCAAATAATAATTGACACCAGTACATCCAGAAAATGTGCAGTGCTTTGATACTGTTGGAATGATAATTGTCTCTCCAGTGCTAAGTAAAGTTAAGACACCATTGCTACTCTCCAAACAAATGGTCCGTAGCCAGAAGGGCAATGGTTGTGTTGGTGTGGATATTTATTGTCTGTCAGATAAGTGAAATGCTCTTGAGCATGATATTAAACACTAATCAATCAATCAATAAATAAATGACCAATGTGACAATGTAAAACAGTTAGTCTATTAGACAATACCAATGTTCACACCTGTCAAATTTGCTCACTGTCCAAAATGCAAACAATTTTGACCACTCAAATTTTGTATGAATTAGGAATTTTCTGCCCAGAATCATGTGTAGAAAGTGTGCCATGCTGCTTACCATTACATTATAAAATACATATTAATAAACCCAAAGTTGTTTTACTTGTGAGAATACATGAACTTTTTTTCAAATGCCTGTCAGACAATACCTTACTCTTGTGTATCAGATTCCCAATCAAACATACCACCCAGGATTATCTCCCTTGGTCATACTACTCTTGTCTACACCTGCTAGATTTAAGAAAACAACAATAGTTGTCGTTATAGTTCAAAAAAGATAAAAATTGAAATCCACATGGCTTCATTGTATCTCCAATAAGATTCATTTTGGGTAATTCTCAGGAATTCAACTGATTTAATTAGGCAGTGATTGAGAAGCATCATCCAAAAACAACAATGACTTTGGATGAATAATGTTGATACATATAGTATGTCTACTAACCTCATAAAGACATCTCTGTCCTCCTTGTTTACAGTTTTCTGGGCCCCTCCACTTATCTATCTGATTTCTTATGGCATCCTTCACCACTCCACAACTGTTTGTGAATTTCCTTAAAATGGGACAACAGATATATTGAAAGAAACACCACATGATAATTTTATGTTTGCATAGAAACACAACACAGATTCATTATAATGTCAAATATTTATTTGCTTTTCACCAAGTTTCTGCGTGAGCCATGATAAAGTTTGGACCAGTTTAAAATGCTGGCACCAGTTTATTTGATTTGAGATATACATAAGCTTATGAATTTCATCCATATGATATAACCAAGGGCTGATACTGGCTTAGGGTTTCTGGGTATTATTGATTGCCTTTAAGTATAGGTTTTGTTCCTGATAACTTTACACAATCAAATTTACAAGAATCACAATTCAGTCTCATCAGATATAATCCTTTCTTTTCCTTGCAACATTGTAACCATGATGTAGGTGCTGGAACAAATGATATAGAGTTTAAAAGCGCCTTCAGTTCAGAACTTTCAATGTGAAAACATCAAGCTGCATTATGATTCTTGCAAATTGTATTGTGTAAAAAGTACCCTGGAACATGCAAGAATTACATACTAAACACGAACATTTTCCCAGAAAAAAGATTGTGTTTCGCCAGACTAAGTATTTGTAAAATCTTTCCTTCCATGAAAAAAAAAAAAGATCATTATTTCCAATAGACCTTCAACAATTAACATAGTGTGATGTCATCTCAGAGTAGACTAAATTTGTTAGTGCTTCACAGAACATGCCCAGGTTATTAAAAAAACGATTAGCCTCTAGCTCCAGATTAAATCACTCATACCGAGTTAACTTAGCCATGATGTCCCTTTCTGTTGTAGTTTGACATTTTGTATGGACATGATTCCCATTGATTCATGAACCTTTGTTGGCAAAGCAGATTCTGACCTTGGGATTTTACCTTATGCCAGATGGTTGTGAATGAACAAACGCACATGGGAATTAGATAAAAAGATTGCAAGAGAACTTTGATAGCTGGTTACTAGAGATAGTTTGGGAAATAATGAAGGCAAAAAATTTATGACTACAGGCAGCCAGGTAAGGAGCTTTAAAATCAAAGCTTTAGGTATATCTAGACTTTTTTCCCTTGATTGTATCTGAGAAGAATTTACTTTTTTTGAGTTGTTTGGATAAGGAAATAACAGTCTGCAAGACGTTTTTTGATGATTGTTTGTTTGTTTGATTGGGGTTTAATGTCGTACTCAAGGGTATTTCACTTACATGACGAGATGCCAGCCCAATGGGTGAAGGAAACCTCCCTTGACACCACTGGCAACAAACAAAGACAAGACAGGACAAATACAGGACGACAACAACAGGTCGCAAGACAGACACCACAAACAGATTGGCATCCTTTTCCCCTTTAGCTCTGAGAGCACCAGGGCAACATAAAGCTCCCTCCAACCACCCGACGTTTTTTTATGAAAAATTTATTGCATAGCCATACGCTATATAAGGACAGTACCTGGATCTATACCGAGACGGGTTAGGGACCGAAACTCAACTTAAATTTAATAGCGCTTTGAGCCCCAGGGGTAAGTTGTTCAAAAGGCATATGCCGCTAACATCAATTGCTAAAAGCGGATTAGAGATAGTCCTTCAACATGACATCATCTTAAAGGGGATTAAATTTAGTGCTTCAAGAGACCAGACTCGAAACAACAAGAATGAATAGTAGTGGTGGATTAACTGGATTTGTTCACTGATTTTTTTTATATTTTTTTCCCCCAACTAGAAACAGGTGACCGTGGACGGTATCTATCATAACTATTTAACCATTTCTAGAAGTGTCACCTACATATGAATTAACAAAACTGTTACATTTAATTGTCCATATTTACCAAGAAATCAAACAAGATGCATGTGCTGGATATGGGTTTGAAGCCACCAATATTGTAAACGTAAGGGCAACTGTAAACACAATTATTGCAGTGATTGTTACACACTTTGACAAACTGCAGTTCTTAGCAGCAAAGTATTCCCGCAAGGAAGTCTTGGGTCTTCGGTTATGCTTCATTTCATATCGGGATTTGAATCGAATTTTCACATAATTCTTAATAAAAGTTGTTACAGCTCGAAAATAGCAGAGCTGTCGTCCAGAAACCGGAAGTCTGAATGGCATTTTTTGTTATTGTTATCACCTGTGTTCGGTTCCTTTGAAACTCCTGCCTTATGACTATTATTGCAACGAAAAGGTCCGTATTGGGGAGAACTCAGGCATGTGATCTCCCATAATTCCGTAGCGCCGTCACTATGGCCACAGAATCAAGATGGCGATTGTTGTCATTTAGATCAGCGTTGAAGTAGGTGGGGGGAAACAGTCCGTAAATACTTTGTAATGGCGTTTTCTGACAACGTTGTGAATTGGCAGGCAACAGATTACAAGAATGATCATTTTCTGGATTAATTCGTCTGAGTTTGTTAGTTTTAAAACAGAAAATCGATCTTCGCTACCATCACGTTCATCTTAACTGCAACAACAACACATCATAATTTACGTTTAAAGTCGTTAGTTTTATAAACTTCAGACAAAAAGGGGAGAAAAAAAACAATCATGGCGACCCAGACCCGGATTGCTCCAAAGATGGAGAACTTTAACCAGTCACGAATACCACTTGTCGCTCATGTAATAAACGATGAAGATCTTGGAATCGTTCAGGTATGTTACAATTTATACTCCTTTCACCGATTTTCGAACACTTTGAGAAAGTCACGTGGCTGAGTTAAAAGCGTCTTAATTAACTTTCAGACAGGTCTCTGGAGATGCTGTTTCTTTCAAGTCATTGACGAAATACTGCTCTTACATTTTAACATCAATCTGTAGCAAAAAAATATCTGAAAAACGAGTGAAAATTATTAAATGATTAAAAAGCGGTGCTTTTCAGAAACCGGTGATCGGACGATATAATATGATCACTCTTCTTTTTTAAGTAGCCTTTTTAATGTAACCCTACATTACTTGAAGTACCTGTAATTTCCATCCATTAAACCATGCGACCCAAACAAATAAATAAAACAGACACCTTTCCTACCTAATGTTACAATATGCAGGAGTCCTTCGTTCACTTGCTAGGGTCTTTTAATCCTCAATTGTACATAGCCAGGCTTGTATGCAGTAAAAATTGGCCATAAAACCAACATAAAATTCAGAAATGCCTGTCATGTCTGTTGTGATGCTTTGGTAAAACTGGAGAGATGACCCATTTCTTAGTAAGGTTGTTGTTCATCATGTCAGAATTGAGAAATTAACATTTTTAACATAGCCATGTCTCTATAGGGCAGGTTGGAGAATTGGGCCGTCTCTCTCTATGCAAGCAACAGAATGTTTTCCCTGATAAGTGGATCTACAAATGATGAAGTGAAAAGGGTTGTGTTCTTCTGCAAACTGACAAAAGAAAAAAAGATTCATTAATTTGCAAATGGTTTTCTTTATTTGGTAAACTATATATTAGCACTAGTGAAATCAGTATTTGTTTGCATTTTAAAATAATTTTTACATATAATCATACTTTATCAGCATATAAAGTAATAGCTCAGTATTGACTATGCTTAGGGGTAGAGCAATAAGGCTGTGTAATACCCATTATGCAAAACTTAGAAAGTGTGTAATTTTTATGGTTTTCTTTTACATACAGGGTAGCAGAATGATCCCAGTGAACCTAAACAAAGTTGTAAAGCTGCTGACAGACCCACATTCTGTAAGTTTCAACATTGATTTTGTTTATTTAAATTTAACATGTACTTATTATATATTATGATCATTTCTACAAACTAACCAGAATTGAACAAGTAAAATATTTTGATGAACTAAGCCTACAATTTTAACTATTTAAAAATGATTTTGGCATATTTACTTTCATTTTTAGTTGACAAATCATGAGTGTTAGTGATTTAATATATGAATTAAAAATTAACAAAATAATCTTGATAATCTCCTCAATTCAGATATCGTCTAAATTTTTTTTTGTATTAATAATTGCAAATTTTGTTAATGATTGATTAGTTGGTATGTAGTCCTGTATCTGTGCATGCAGTTAAGTTATAAGACAGGGGTGTACTCTACCATGTCAACTACAGCACTTCAAGTAGTAAAAAGCCACCCTAACACATCTGTGTACTGTAAAGTGTTTGTCACATTAGGAATTGAAGTTTTTTCATGGCTAATCTAAGACAGTAAAGGACCATTGATAATACATTGCTACATGTATTAAATTGGGGTACCCACTTTTGAAACCTACTGTAACATAGAGTTATAATGTGTTTTGTGTTTTTGTTTTTTCAGGCTATGCTGTATGATCGTCATACACATGCACTAAAGAGGGTTGTCCGACATTACAGCAAGGGATTTGTATCCTTTTTAATACTTCAGTCTCTCTAGGATTTGTGTTGAACAGTTAACACAAGATTAAGGTAAAAGCATAGCCTTCCTTTAGTCCCCGTTGATTGAGAGTGATTTTAATTTGGCCGTATAAAGTAAAGCAAACAGTATGTAGAGAGGGTAGGAGTCTGATTTTGGGCAGCCCTCTGGCATTCTATGTCATGTACGAGTTGATAAATGTTTGGAGCAGTTGTTTTGTCCTCTGTCCTCAAGGGTTAGAGTCGGCCTCTCGACCATCAGGTATACTATATGAGCGAGTCACATGTTGTGGCTCTGGCGATTGCAGGGGTGGTTTTTAAGAGGTTTCCTCCCAGTTTTCCACCGTAATAAGGCTGTGTACAGTGTAATGTGGACAATCCGTCGCCATATAAGTGAAATACCCTTGAGTATGATGTTAAACACCAATCAAAGAAACAAACAAACAATCTAAGATGACTTAATGTTAAAGTACATGTACCTGTAGATATAGACAGTATAACTGTATTTTTTTACAACTAGTTGTTGTGTTTACATATAATTAATTGTTCAGATCAAGGTGGTATCTAGATTTACAGTAGGAAGATAAGTAAGCTTACACCATAATATGCTACATGATTATTTCCCCTTAACTGTAACCTCAGCCAATGAAAGATCTTGTTCAGGTGTTTAAAATCCTGAATGTGTGTGCTGACCGCGTGGAGGATCAGCCAATGTATGAAGATCCTCTCTGTGACATCCTCCGGATATGTTGTCTGCCCTTCCTCATGGAAAAGTCTTCAGATGAGTTGGCTTTTGAACAAATTGTACAGGAATCAGTCTCTCAGCTGGGTGTGTATTTCAAATTTTCCTAAATACAAAAGTTTGCCTTCCTTTTATATGTACAATTGCTTTCACAGTGTCTGGTGGTTGCACTAATGTAAATCTCTTAACTTCCTACAGTAAGTCCTGAAATAAGATCACTTGACTATTAAGAAAAACATTGTATGGTCTACTCCACAGAGGAAGAAATATCAGAACCTAATTACTGAGCAGCATAACATAGTCCTCAAGAAAGGTGCAATTAAAAAATGTTGCCATGGGTTCTAGTCTGTCTGCTGACCATCAAGCATATGAGTGTGTCACAGAGCGTGGCTCCAGCAATCACAGGGGTGGTTTTTGCCAGATTTCCTCTCTGCTGTCACTGTATATAAGCAAGGAACTGTCTGAAATGGACAATCTGTCATCATACAAGTGACAACCCTGTGTATTCAGCCTTTAGCTGCTGGACTGTACAATATGCATATATACATTCCTTGCTGGGCTAATGGGTGGGAGAAACTTTGATGTTAAAACACAGTAGCCTGGGGATTCCCCTTCTATTTTTAGAAACTCGTTAAATCAATGTTTACGTCAGTTGCCGATCGGCATACATAAGCACATAATGGAAGTTTGTATACATTGCCGATCAGCGTACACCAGCTGCGAAAGGGTTTTAGATCTGTTTCAAACTACTGGTGTGATTTATTTTTGAAACTCCATGTATTAATGTATTCTTATCCTCTTTTATATTTACAGGTTATCTGATGAGAGTTCCCAGCAGTTTGGTGAGATTAGAAATCTGTCAAACACTCAACAGTTTTTACTGTGTTAAACAACAACAACAACACATACATAGTGAGTTGGCATTTTTTTTTTATAAGAGATATTATTTAAGTCTAGCAGATTTGGTAAGTTCGTGGGGATATGGACCAAACTGTATGTATGGTTTTTCACACTTATAAACAAATAGCAAACAAAGTGCATCGGGGTAGCATTTTAAAAATGTATCCTGGTGTAGTTTGCAAACTGAAGAAATTAAATTGGTCAAGATTTTATGAACAGGGGCCTGTTGCTCAAATGGCTATTAAATTTAATCCTATATTAAATAACATAAACCCATGTTGAATGCGTATTTCTTATACGCTTTTAGTAGCGAGTGCGCTTCCTAAACTGAACCTGCTTCAATTTACCGCTCACTGGATTGAGTCCTCCTGTAGACCATCAGGTATATGAGCGAGTCACATGTTGTGGCTTTGGCAATCGCACACCGTTATGTCGTGAATAAAATAAGCTGCAATTTACCTTACAACCCCAACCATACAAAAGATTATCAAAATTTATCCCGTTAACTAATAATGATATATTTTTGTTCATTTCTACAGATCACAAAGGAACAACATTAGCGTTTAATAAGAGGGTTGTTGAAGCCAGTGACATATCTGAGACCTTGGTGAAGGTAAGTGAATGTGGTCTCACAGACATGGCCTTCTTAAATTCATACATACACTGTCTATCAACAAATATAAATAAAATGAACTTTTCTCTATTTTTTAAATAGTTGGCCTGTTATAGAATCAAATACAGGAGTTTTAAGTTATGACATTACAACAACAGAATGACTTCTATTTGTTAAATAAAGTTATTTTGTTGTCAACCACTACTATACTGCTATTACAGATGCTTGTTGCACATACATGTATAATAGTTACATATAATTGTGGAGACCTGAGGTCGTGGCTTGGTGGTAGCGAGTGCACTTCCTAAACTGATCCTGTTTCGATTTACCATTTACCGGATCGAGTCCACCTGTCGATCCTCAGGTAAATGAGCGAGTCACATATTGTGGATCCGGCAATCGTGGGGGTGGTTTTTATGAGGTTCCCTCCCAGCTTTCCACCGTAATAAGGCTGTGTACAGTGTGAAGTCCACAACCTGTTGCCATATAAGTGAAATACCCTTGAGTACAACGTTAAACACCAATCAAACAAACAATCATATTAACACATGGAGCTTAGTTCTTTGCTCATCTATATAAGCACATGTACTGCAAGGATGGGCCAATACAAAATCTTATTTTACGGTATCAGTAATATTAAAAACTAACAGATAAGATGTGAAGTTGGTTTTGAGTGATTGATTTTATTACTTCTTATTTTTTCACAGTCTATGGCTTTATTAGAAAACGACACAGATGTGAAAATCCAGGTGTTAAACGTGTTGCAAAATTTTTCAAAAGAGTCCGGTAAGCTTTGGGATCTTTAATTGTATTTGTTATTAAATAATAATATTGAAAAGCTTGCCTTTTTGGTAAAACATTTTATTTTTATAGATGTTTAATTACACAGTTTTCCTATGTTACCGCCCCGTGAGGGAGCGGGTTGACCAGTCCTGCAGAATACTCCCTCGCTTACTCGGTCGATCATAAGAGGCGAGAAAAGAGGAGCTTTCCATTGCCCTGGTGTTCTCAGAGCTAAAGGGAAACAGGAAGCTGATCTGTTTGTATGTTTTATTTTTGTCTCCGTCGTCATAAGTGAAATACCCTTGAGTATGACGTTAAACACCAATCAAACAGACAAACAAACGTTTGTTACCATTTGAGGAACTTGAATCGAAACAGGTTTTCCAATATGATGGCTTGACACAGGAGCCCCCTGATTGGTTATCACTGTCAATATAGGGATTATATATACATGTAGGACATCTGTGATAAAATTATACATTTTTGAAAGTTGTTCAAAGTTTGAGATACTGTCAGTTTTCTTCAAATTTAGTCGGGCCACACTTCTTATTTAAACAATTTTTTTATTTGAGTAAACTTTTGATGTGAACTCAATTTAAAAAATACTGACAATTTCTTTATTTGAAACCACTTATCATGTTCGATAATATTAAGAGAATTTAAAAATTGTGATAACACCTCTTGGGGTCAGTTGTTCAATTGTATACTAAATGTAATGGGTATAAGATGACCTCATAGCACGTTAATTCCAATCCTAGATTAGTGATTTGATCTGCTACGACAAATTGCATTTAGTATTACATTCTTGAACATTTCTTGTGGTGAGGAAATTTGTCAATGTCGACTTTCACAAAGCCTAAAAGGACCATTGACTCATATTTATCATGTCTTTAAAAAAATCATCCTGCAACATACTGCTCATATGTATAAAAAAAATTGTCACAGAAAAGGAAGGTCAATGAATCACTGGGAAGGTTGGTTGGCTGAGCGGGTCTAGGTGGCCAGCATTTACTGCTTGTGATTCAATTCCTAACTCTGAGGGTTGTGAGTTTGAATGGATCTCAACCGGCAAACATGTTCTGAACTAGAATCTTTTCAAACCAACAAAGCGGTATTCCAAAAGAACAAAAATAATGTATAGATCGCATCTTATTTCACAGAAAGGAACTGTAATGAAATGTTACGAGGGGGTGCAGCAGAAAGAATCTGTTCTCGTCTGATGGATGCGTCAGATGCCAGTGGTCTCATGTTATTCAGATCAGTAGATGTCCTCTGGAATCTTTTGAGCTACGGGGACAAAACAGAAGTAGCGAATCAACTAAATAGTACAGAATGCATCAGGTTACCATTTTTTCTCTTTTCACCATTAACAAAAACACAACTGACGCTCTGAGAGTTGTGGGTTTGATATCGGGATGCATTTTCAAGATTTTATAAACTAGAATCTGTTCAACATGTTATCCTAAAATACAAAACAACCCTACATTTCCTTCTTTAACTTAAGTCCTCTTGGGACTTTATTTCCACCAAACAATTGTTTACAAATAGTTGTATTTTATATAAATTTCTTTGGTGAATAAAAACACCAATCAATCAATTAATAAATAAATTACCCTTGTGTATGATGTTAAACCCTAATAAAATCTACAAGCAGAAAACCTTAACACCTTGTAGACTTGTATATCTTTATCATCTGTTTAAGTTTTGATCGAGAAGTTTTTTCTTTTATTGCTTATTACCAAACTTCAGAGAATTTAATGTTTCTTAATAATTTAATGTCATGATTACAGCACCTGTTTATCATTGTATAAATTTTCAAATAACTATGCTTCTCTTACCTTTCTTTTCAGTGAGCTACGTGATGCGTATGTATACCAGTTAACACAAGGTTACAGCCATTACGACCGTCAGTTACGGAACGATTTACTGGTCATAGCTTCGCTCGTCGCCTCTATTTGTCCACATGCTCCTTTTGTTGAGACAGGATTTGCTAAGCAACTTGTCTTGTTTGCTACTTTTCAAGAAGGTATGACACTTTGTTGCATTAGTTTAGTTTGAAAAAAAGAGTCAAAATTTTACAATTTCAGTTGAATAAATGCTTATTTTATCAAATGTCCAGCAAATGATTCCTTACCTTTGAAGCAGTTTCTTCTGTTTTCCACTGTAATAAGGCGATGTGCAGTGTGAAGTGGACAATCCTTTGTCATATAAGTAAAATACCCTTCAATGGGCATATTCACAACCTACAATTTTGCAGTTTTTGACTTCCAATGGACATTTAATAAAATTTATAAATTTTACCATACCATGTTGTTTTTGTGTTTCAGTGAAGAGTAACCATATTCTTGTTAAACATCTCAAACTCTCTCAGACTCATGAGGACTTTGAATTGAAGAAACTGTTATTTAACATGCTAGCCATGCTGAGCAGAGATCCTTCGGTGTTACCAGTAAGTTATTTGATGATATTACACAGTGAAGTTTGTGTACTACAATATTGCCTACATGTACATGTGTGTAAAGAGAAAGTGGCTGATAGCTGATTGTTCAGTAGAAGAATATTGGCTGTCCAAACTCACTCGCCAATATTTCATCTTCATTTAGATAATACACTAAAATAATACATGCATATGACATGCTATTTCTTGTTTGTAAGGGACTTAGTTTAAATGTACTGATTGCTTGTAACCTTAAGATATTTTGAAATGTTCCATAACATTTTTTTTATAGCCTTGTAAGATTGAATAATATTACTAATCTGAATATCTTGTTTGATGAACTTGACATACGTATAAGTAATTATTACTAATTAAATTTTCAATTTGAACAATATTCTCATCTTAATTGGACCCCAGCCGTAGCTCAGTGGTAGCGAGTGCGCTTCCTGAACTGAACATGCTTCGATTTACCGTTTACGGTTTCGAGTCTGCCTTTCGACCATCAGGTATATGAGCGAGTCACATGTTGTGGCTCCGGCAGTCACAGGGTGTTTTTTTTACGAGGTTTCCTCCCAGTTTTCCACTGTGATAAGGCTGTGTACAGAGTGAAATGGACAATCTGTCGTCATATAAGTGAAATACCCTTGAGTACGACGTTAAACACCAAACAAACAAACTCATCTTAATAATGATGACTTTTGAAAGTTTATAACTTTATATGTTTCTAAGTGTATCCAAATAATAATATAAAGTTGTGGTGAAGATATCATGATTTATCATGATATATATTGTATTCATTATAGTACTCTCACAGCCATTAAGAGCTTTTAATTATCTTTCTTTTGTCCATTTTCTTAATAATTATCTTTTTTTGTTTGTTCAGATTTTATCAGAGGGTCATTTACTACTGGCCTTGTTTTCCTATGTGCGTGGTAATGAAGTGAACACAGGCCCTCGTGAGTGGACACCAGCTCAGTTTGAGGAATTACAGTTAGAGAGCATGGCATGTTTAGGAAGCCTGTGTCCTGTCATGTTGGAGGACTATATGACCTGTCAGGGGAATACCAGACTACTGTTATTACTAGAGTGGTGTGT
>JARFOD010147168.1:0-12726 GCA_031763545.1 Mopalia muscosa | reverse complement strand
GACTGACTGACTGACTGACTGACTGACTGACTGACTGACTGACTGACTGACTGACTGACTGACTGACTGACTGGATGGATAAATAGATTGGTTGATTGACTGATTGGTTGATTGACTGATAGGTTGAATTATTGTTTATTGTTTCATTTAAACCCACGTTAGCAAACACTGACTAGTATGTTTTAACGTTTCAAAACAAGTTAACACCTTATAGAGACATGGACATAAATTTGTATACATTGGTTTCATTATTTAAATAGCTTTTCTGAAATCCAATTTTCATATCAGCCGGTTTTTAAATAATTGAATTTATGTTCTATCAGCTGACGGAAAAATAAATCTTCCAAAAAAAAATGAATGTAAATTGGATTGCACTTCAACAACATTAATTACTACACAAAATTAAACAAAAAAACTTATCCTTAAACAAAATATCAATTATCCCGGCTCCCAGACAGTCGATCTTTTGTAAACTACAACTGCGGACAATTCATAGGGAACATTTTTTTCTCGCACTATTCTGATGGTTAAGATGAATTCCTGGCTACACCCTTAAAACTATACCCCGCATGTACAGTGGACAGCCTGTTCACGAAACATAAACTTTTGTTAATTTGTAACACACACTATCCGAGTGAAGGCTATAATTTCTTTGGACAGTTCCTACATGCGACAGACCAAGCTTAGATTCATTCTCATTGATCCTATAACATACAGATATGCAGAAATCCTTTCTCTAGATCCTTTGATAAAAGCATGCCTGTTTCTCGGGAACAGAACAAGGTTTACTTTAAAACATCCAACTAAATTTTTTTACTATTTGTTTCTAGTTAAAATCGTTATATAGACTTTGATTCGTTACCGACAAAGTTATTTTTCAGACAGCCAATTAAATGGCCGCATCCAAACAACATAAAAAAACCTGCAGCCTGGCACGCCCCAAATAACATGGTCCTATTTACCATGTTAGCAGAAAGTTCTTCTAATGTTCGAGAAACCAACGCCTTTAGTTACCGGGTAAACACAAAACTATTTATACCAAAAACTGCTGATCAGAGAACATACGTGTGGAATGTTTTCTACTATAATCTAGTGTATTATAGGCCAACGAAATGAATTATTGAGATGTCTTGTTTTCCTTTTATCTTGTATCTTAAGCTGATATATTGAAGAACTTTAACTTAGTATTTTGTGGTCCAGGACCGGAAAGTTGTCTACCTCGAATGTTCTTTTCGAATCAGCAACGGCGATGTGAAGTACTTTAATGGTCTGTCGAATACAGTCAGTGGATGCCTTAGGCTCAGCCTTCATCTTACACAATAGCGTATCCATGGCCGAGATCAGGTGGTATGTCTACAAATTAAAATATAATAAGTTACATGTTTTGTTAGAATCCTGAATAAATCAGACCCAGAACTGTCTAAACAAGACAACATGAACATTATAGCTTATTATCAACATTGCAATATTTAGGCTGATGTAAATACAATATAATACACGAACTTTTACCCCAAATGCTCAGTTTTTTTAAAACATCCGACCGGCTGTTTCAAACACAAAGGATAGCGTGCAGAATAGTGTAGATTTTGATATTCGTATTGATTTTTTTATATATCTTTTATCGTAGGGCTACAATAACACTATCCCAAGGTTTTTTTTTAACAAAATCACCCAGCTATACCAATTGATCTTCCGATATAAACAAATTGTATGACCTAACCTAGTTTCAAAGTGAAACCATCTTGTTTCTTGAACTGCACTTGTAGGTTAGATTGATCCATCAAATGACCACTCAGAGGTCCAAACTCAAGTAAAATCAATCATTTTTCAACAGAACCCCCTCATTTTCAATCGATCTTAACTGGCTATCCGCGCGCAATTCCAGATTGGGCGCCATATGTTTCCTTTAGTCTAGTACCCTACCCCTTAACTGTTATGGTCATTTCTGAGTGTTCCCAAGGCACGACTTTGGGACAAGGTATTAAACTATAGCTGTTAATCACGTGATCCTCAAACGCGGAGGATGTCCAAAATTCACTTGGCGTAAGACCACTATTACGAGTTTGCCTTTTGTCAACCTTGAATATAGATCTTATTAAAAATGGTGTGTTGCCTTGCTTTATTTGTTCTGGTCGTGGAAATTTGTTTTTGGTGGAGTACTTGGTATTGAAGTGAAGTAATTGATTGGAGGTTTCTGGTCAGTATAATATAATTACCTAACTAGGTCACATTTGGTGTATTTGGCACCATTTGATGGAGGGGAGATTCGGCTGTTGTTTACATTCTGAGCTAGCTTGACAACCCTTATTACACTCCAGGCTTTGTAGCCCAAAATTTCTCCGGTCATGCCCTGTCAAGATTTTAACTGGAAACTCCAAAAAGGCGATTAAGGTATGTGCCATGGGTTTTCTTTTCGCTCCGGGTGAGCTGTGGGGCCAAACGTTAACATTACGGCTTATGGAAAATTAATAGTGGTCTTGCGCCATATACCCCTGCATGAAATGTTGCATCCTCATTTTATTTGCACGGGAGTGCCTGTTTTACGTATTGAATTCGCCAATGAATATTTAAACAAGAGTGATGAATAGTTTAAAGCGACGAAAGAGGCCATGCGATTTCAATTTCATTGGCGATTCACATGAAAACCTTATGTCAAAAGTTCTCATACTGCACAAGTTGTTACCTCTATTGAATGTAGGCTTCCTTTTTCATGAGGTACGTATTGGCATCTACCATCTATCGAACAATATCATCACCCAGTAATTGAACAATATAGTCCAGTTATCGAACAATACCACACAATTTTCGAATAATATCACAGTTATCCTGTTGTGAACCCAGTTATCTTGTAATAGCAACATCCAGTTATCGAACAATATAGTCCAGTTAGCGAACAGTTTTTCAGTTATTGTGCAGTACACCCAATTTTTCATACGCAAATAATGTATTCATAATTCTATATGTTCCTAGCATAATCTGTTATTTTGTTATCATTCGTGTTAATGGATCACTTTAATCTGTTTAAACTAAACAAAAGCACATGGTAGAGTAAGGCGATAAGGCCGCAGTGTATCTGTATATAACCATTAAAAATGTAGTCTATACGCCACACAATTAAGAGATTGGGCATCTGTACTTACCTCGTAAAACTCACAATCAAAGAAAAAATCGGAAATATATTCCAAACAAATGGAGATATCTGGCCAACATAACATGTTGAAATCAGTGGCGTTGGTCCAAAACTCTACTTGACCATCCAATTCTTCCTCTGATAGGTCTGAATTCAAACACCACGTGCCAGGTGGACACTCCTTGTGGAGAGTCGTAATCAGGGTGTCCGAGATCAGATATTTACCGACATCTTCGATAGTTGCTCCTTGGGGAAGAAAGTTTTTCAATTCTTCCGGTAATAAACAGTACGTTGACACCAAAGCTGGCTTGGAACACTGGTCCTCAAATACTGCATCCGGGTTATCTAATTGGTTGCCGTTGGGGAATCCAAACGGGTTGGGCGAGGTCATGGATGGATTTCCATTATAAGGTGGATCTAAAGTAGTTTGGTAGTCTTCTTCGATCCATGGTGTTGTTTGGGCGCTTTCTGGTGCTGATTCATTTTGTTGCCCGATATAATTGTCTTTAATGTCTCCGAGTGCTGGGGCTTGTGGATCAGGCGTCGTTCCAGCCAAGCTTTGGGCGTATCCAGGAGCCGCGAAATACACTACAGCGAACGTTATCAGGTGAATGTGGATAATCATGTTATCACATGGATGTACTTTTCCACAAAAGATTGTTACCTTATATTACATGTGAGAAAAAGCGGACTGCGAGTTGAGAAAAAATGAAAAATGCCTGTATCGAAATATTTACCTAAACTACATTCCGCGACAGTTGCAGCTAACCTACCAGCTAAATTCAACCATTTTACTGTAAAGCTGGTATTAAACTCGAAGTCACAGATCAACATACACTACGTGACGATGGAAAAGGCTGTTACAGCCTGTACGACTGGATCGATATTGCACGGATGTGCTCAATCAATAATTTGAATTAAACTCTAGATATTTAATACCACGTGTATATGTAGCTTAAGCTGTTAGGAAAACAGTTGCTTCTTGAAGAAAAACATACATAAAGCTTGTCCCAGAACGCAGTGCTAGTTATTTAACACTAAACGTGTGTCCGTATCCTCACTGGTCTCTCAACGAGTGTAAAGTGAAATGCGCCTACAACAATTGGGTATAGTTTTATGTTATTGTATAATCCAATCAGTCTTTATATGGTTTTGTCTATTTTTTGGGGGGGATTTGTGGTTGCTGTGTATGTTTAATTATTATTTTATTTTTTTCGTGAAATAAACCTATAACATCTCTACCTTTTTAGCCTAAGTGAACGCTAAATAATGATATTTCATACATCATATTTAAATGACCGTCCATAAGTCCAACTGGAATTGTCTTCCTCGGTTTGTAATTAAATTATGTTCTGTGAAATAGTTCCAACTGTACTCTTAAATGAGAAGAAAACATATTGCTTTTGTATTTCTTGTGTTAAACTTTGCAAACGAACATATAACTGTCCGCTTTTTATTCAGAAATGTAAACAGTTGGGAATCAGAGTCCCCACGATTCGAGTACCGCCAAGTTTGACCAAACAATATACACCTCTGCCGCGGCTTCTTTATACGTCATTATAGGTAACACATCAAACACAAAGCTAGAAATACAAGAAATCCGTCACGCAAAATAAATTATTATTCTCTTCTTGTGTAGGACTATTTCGTTAAAGTTGTTTAAAATCTGATTAAATTAACCCGGAGTGTGGAGAGCAATACATCTTGGGGAAAAAAAAACATTGCAAGGGAGCTAATTAAATAGTCTCATAAACATTTAAACATGGAGGCTATCCATTGCGTATGTATGTAGCTTTTCTGCTGCAAGTGTTTGACAAAATGAATTTATCTTGACGTTATTCCAATTGCGATGTTAATCACACATATTGCTTAATTAACCACGGTGTGTTCTTACAACTCTTGTCCATCAGAGAATTTATTTTTTCCCCACTTTTAATGAATTGATATCTTTACCAACTTAAATGCATCGTCCAATCGTAGGTCTTTTTGTGGGAATCGATTTTTTTTAGCATAACCTCACTGCGTATTTTACTAATAAAACACAAATATTATTAACTTTAAAAACCCATTAGAAGTTACTGTGACCTATACTGTGGAAAACTAAACATGGGAATAGTTCATTTTGAGCAAAACTTATATCGACTTTTCAGACTATATAGTATTAATTAACATGAACGAAATGAATGTAATATATACTATCGAGCAGAATGGAAACGTAAAACTGATGTGCCGACGTTCGATAAGCCGAACTACATAATCTTATTTATAATAGAAATGTTGCCGTAAATAATCGTGCATGAAGTGGTGTCAGCTGTTAATCAATCAATAGTCCCCCGGGTAGATATTGATCAAGTAGTTCACCAACTGTCACTTCCTCTGTGTTAGCTTTCACAAATGTTGTCATATATTGTCTATGTGGTTGACTGTCTCACGCAGGCATAGAGCGGTGTATCAGCCACAGAAGACCTTTCCTCGTCTGATTGAAACGTTCGCCCCCTTACCTCCATACTTGAGTATTTGATATAAACCAGGACAATTTTGAATGCAGTGATATATTGTCGAAAGTTGTGCGGTCTACGCCAGGCAAATTACAGCTGTATAAATAAACCGGGACTATGCCATGGTGTCATTCAGCTGTATATATCAATGCAATTCCTTTTTAAAAATTGTGGAGCTAATTTAACAGAATTCTTTACTACTTGAAGAGAATATTAAATTGTCCGAATACTCATTGGCTTATATTGCTCCCTTGATCTCTTATTAGCTAATAAAATTCTGTAATAAATACAATATCTGTATTTATTACAGCATTTTATTAGCTAATAAAAGTGATAATAAACTGATAAGCTAATAAACTGATATAGCACAATGAATAGGGCTACTTCCTCCGTCTTAGCCCTACGTCCCGCCTATCTCAACCAATGATGAAAGTTGGAAATTGATCCACCGCTATGGCTGGCCTCTCAACACATATAACCGATTTTTCTCTGATTGTTTTTGGATAGAAAAATCACAATAATAAAACTCCTTCTTTCTTTTCTGACGTTTAAATAAAGTTTTATTTGAGTTTCCTGCCAGAGTTGACGCGTATTAGTTATCTCCCTTTGCAATAATAAGATTGAAAACCCTCAAAAAACAAATATTGCAAGTAGATAAAATATTAATCAATGGTTTCAGTGTATCTAGAAAAAATCAGAGAAAAATCAGAAATTATTTTTTTGAGGCCGGCCATAGCGGCCTATCGATTTCCAACTTTCCCCATGTGTTTATATAGGCGGGACGTAGGGCTAAGACGGAGGAATTAGCCCTATACATTGTGCTACAACTGATAGGGATTAACCCAAAAAATTGTCTCTCGTGTTTTACCGAGTGGCCAAGGTATTTTATCTAGGTATTTTGGCCCTAGATACTAGCCAATGACGGTAATATAGTCAACATTTTACTGCCTTTTAGTACTGTCTATTTACTTTGTGTTTTGTTTTTTGTGTGTGTGGTTCATTTGATTAAAACCTTCGCTGTCTTACTTCCATGCCTTACGTATAGCCAGCTTGGTCATAAATCTAGTACACGTTATTTTAGCGTATTTTGTGTGGTTTTTAGCAAGACTGACAACAACTGTATAAATACACCGGAACTATGTGTTTATGCCATTCAGCTGTACAACAATACAATTGCCTTTTTAAAAATATCAGTCACCCAAATCAAACAAATTAGAACGATACCAAGAAGTTTAATAATTTTTGCTTGAATAAAACTGTTCAATTTTATGTTGACCTACAAAACCCATTTTTTAATTTTTATGCTCCTTTGGCTTACTGTAAAGGGAGAGCACCTCCGTCACTTCCGGTTAGACTTTAATGGTGTGGGTTTATTCCAAATTTCCCAGTCTGCGTTAAAAAGGTATATGGTTACAAAATGAGTGTGGCTGAATAAATCGACAAACATAAACGAAGTACGTAATGTTGATTCATTTTACAAACTAATTTTATCATTAAAAAGGTCCCGTGCATCTTATCAGGTGTTCTTATACTGTATAGACAAGAAATCATACAAAAGAACAGTGGCAATATAAATAAAACTATAATATATACTCAGTCAAAAAATAAACTTTACACTCGTTTGGATGTCGATAAGTTGAACATACAAGAAAAGTGGTTTTAAATATGATTAAACTCCACGGTGTACCATAAAAATCATGTTCCACCGGAAATGTTACCGAAATGTAAGAGAGCAAAAATGGTAAGTTACAACTTGACGAAAGCATGTCAATGGCGCCTATGCCCTCCATGAGCGTTCACAACTGCGACGCAACATCTCCTCATGGATTGAATGATGCGTCTGAACACAGCTTCCGGGATACGTCCTATAATTAAACCAACTTGGCACCACATTCCTGCAAATTATGTCGAGGGTTCCTTACTTGACGGAGTCTTCGGCCCAACACATCCCATACATGTTCTATGGGATAAAGGTTGGGAGACCTTGAGGGCCAATCCATTTAAGGTCTGGCATTATCGTGTTGGAATGTCAGACCTGGGCCAAGAGCTGACATGAATGCCAAAAGCTCTGGAATGAGCAATTGATCTCGTATCCTGCAGCAGTTAGGTTTCCTAGAACGACCATCAGTCGGGAACTGACTGGACCAATAAAGGCACCCCAAACCATTACACTACCGCCCCCAAAACGGTCCACTTCCTGCACACAACACTGGACGTTCCCTTCACCGCGTCTCCTCCAAACTGGAACCCTCCCATCAGCGAAGTGCAAAGTGAATCTGGATTCGTCACTTAAAGGATCCTATTCCAATCACGAGTCCATCTCAGATGTCGTTGTGCCCAGAGAAGCCGTTGACGTCGGTGTAACGGGGTTGAAATTGGTCCATGATATGGCCGGGGTGCATGGAGACAAGCAGTGCGCAGGCGATTATGTATGACATCTAAACAATTCATTCCTAGTGGACGCTGCAGTGAGAAATCGCAAATGACGTAAGACGATTTATCTGTCTTCTGCATGTGTCGTCACACGTCGTGGCATTGCAAATCAACGGATGATTTACTGTAAGAACTTATTTTCCCGAGATGTCGCTCTATTGTGATAACGTGGGCTTAATTGCACGTGTCTCATAAGGTCGCGTGACTATTATTTGTCTGTTAAGCCTCAGCTTGCCTCTCCAGCTTTTTGTCGCTGGTAACGTCGCTGTGACAATAATGAAAGATTTTGAGAGAATTCTGAACAATGAGCTTTTGATACAACCCATAACTAGTTATACAGGTACCAGAACAACTTGATTAAACTTAACGCTAATCAGGTGTTAGGACGATGATGTGGGGGACACGGGGAGCTTTGTTACACGACTGTTATCAGATTGAACACCGAAATAGATGTTTCATTATAAGTTCAAGTTAATTTATTCACCAAGTTCATAATACGATATAAATTGACGTCCAATTTAAAGAAACAAAATGGCGGTATTAAAGCCAAAATGGCTTGTTATACCTGGGGTAAACCTTACACACATAACAACCATAGTAGACTCTTCTAGCTAATGTAACACTGTGCTGGCAGTTCGCGCAATGGCTAATTAGAGTGAACTCTGTAATTTAAAGTGCTCGATCTTGGTGTGTTCAATCTGTATATTCATAAACACAACAATATCCCAGACAGGCGCTTTTTAAAATTGTGTCCGTCCAGTCGGTTTGTTAGCTGATTACATTGCAAAGTGTTATTGAATAATTATCACCGCGCAAGTACATTGCAATAAATATAAAGAAAGTCATAAATTCAGTTAGTCATTTATTGCTTCATGTTCCCGAAAAATAACATGTTTATATACAGATTTACAAACCAACAAGTACAGTTTAGCCACATCTAGTTAGATGTTAAGTTATCTTAACTTGGGCTACTTTGCATAACTAATTGTGTGTCGTATTAACCAAAAAACACACTGACCCTGTCAGTTCTTAACATAGAGAAAGATTTACCGCAGTCGGTTGGAGGGCTGGTCCTGTTAGCCAGATATGGGAGGGAGCCTCCGCCGAAAATATATGTGTGTAAGTGCGTTATTCTATGTTACTTGAAGAGATTCAAATCGCGATATTCGTAACGCTATGTCACTTGAATACATTCTAACCGTGCATGTATTTAAATTGTTTTATCCAAGCTCACTTACTCCCTTTGGCCTACAGAGCTGGTGGCATTACGGCTTTACCCACTTCGAAGATTAAGTGGCTTAGCACCCTTAGTCACATTGTATACTTAGCCACGCGAATTTTAATACTCAGAGGATATACTACAAGCCATTTTAATCATGATATCCAAGTAGCTTATCCCCGCTCTTGTTGTTCGTTGCAAACACTTTTGTTGTGACGCGGCATTTCTGGTTACTGGAGAACCCAGTGTGTCATTAGCCGATATTGTACCAGCGCCTCCTGGAGTCACAATGAAGCACCCGACTAACAAATCCATTTGGCCAAGTCCTTCAAAGAGGGGAAAGCTGCTCTGCAACTAACTCTGTAGGACAAAACAAGAAAACATGCTGGGGTGAAAACATTTTGCTCCATGCAGCTCACAATAGTCAATTGACATGCAATTGATAGCTTAAAAGCAGGGCACCATTCAAGGGGCGCAAGATACGTCCGCTGCAAGTTGTCAGTTTGGCCACACCAAGAAGGCAGAACGTTGTTGCCTTTTACTTCCAAACGGGCAGCTTCTTCAAGGTTTTTGTTTAAACGGGCCGGACAAGATTTTTAGTATAATGGAGATGGTGACCTTGACCTTGACTCACTGACCTTGGATATAGGTCATGGCATTTCGCACTTACACACAGATCTCCTTCCATAGACAGACCCGAATTCGAATCCCGGTGGAGGCAAATACACCTTACTTTGTCTTCAATAAAAATATGCATATAAAATATACGGTATTGGCGGGTCCAATACATGTATTGTCGGAAGTCAAGTAGAAGTATGAAACCAGCCATTACCCAGTCTCAAAGGTATTGTGATTTTCAATGGACTTTCACACTGCCATATGACTCATTGCGCATTGGGGGATTTCACTTGTTTCGCATAGGTTGAATGTTCGAATCCCCTGACTGGGTAATGGCTGGTTTCATCCTTCTACTGGATAGACTTCTGGTATTGTATAATTATTATGTGATTAGGCGTCACAATAGGTAATTAATGCATAAAACACCAGTCTTATTTAAACTTTGATAAACGTACCGTGAATTATTGTCAATAGACAGTTATTTGCAGAGCATGTCAATAGATCTACGCTCATCGTCTTGGCTCAGAAATTCACTTCCATTTACACTGAAGGGGTATGTTACTGATCCTTAACTGAAGTGTTTAACTTTTACCTATACTTATAGCATTCAACCACTCCTCTTCAAAGTCTATTTACAACTGATGACGATACAGACTGTGCATCTTACTGTTGTGTTCTATCACAAAAGAACACTTGGTTAACCACAAGTCAATAACCAATTTAAGCCCAATCCTGAATGTCGTTGATAACGTATAATTAAAATATTTCTATTAGAGAACAACGAATGTGTGACTGTGACCCCATGATTGACCCCTTAATTATTTCTGTCCTCTTCACAATACGGACCATTTAAGTAAGCTTATGTATATCATCAATAAGTCATATTTTTGAATAAGAATTAAATCAATACTGTTTTGTTCGGTGGAGGGTTTGGGGGATGGAAACATGGATCCGATCTGTGTGTGTCATGTCTTGTCTGTTGTTTGTGCCAGTAGTATCGAGGGGGGTTTCCTTTACCCATCGTGAAATAACCTTAGGGCAGTAGTAATCCACAACCAAACAAACAAACCTACTTTGTTCTTATTGTTCTTAATTAAACATCTCCGCACACTATTGAATGTTCTACATCATGCAGCATGTTCCCTACAGTAGACAGTTAACTTACATATTTCTAATTTTTCTTTTGAGTGAAATTGGCTATAAGTTTGCAAAACATAAACAAAACTGAAGAATCTGAAACGTGATATGTAAGTTGTCCTAAAAACGTCTATACATGGTAACTGTGAGTTTAATCCGAAGAAGTGTTACAAAAAGCGCTGAAAATGTATTTCCCAGAAATTGTCATAACGTTGACAAAAAATTAACAAAAGTGCGTGTCACAAAAATTGGTTATACACAACTTGTCATGAAAGTTTTATGTTAAGTTTACTGATTTTTACCCCGATTAACTGCGAAAAACTTCGAATGGCCATGAAAAATATATCTTGACTTCGAGCTTAATCAGTAGAAGCGTTATATAAAAAATTCTGAAAACTTATATTTCGCTGATTTTGTTCAAAATGGCCATAGCTGTGCATTAAAAATACTTAAGTAAAGTCGTGCAAAGCAAAATATTTCGCGCTAGAAGCGATCAACTTCAGTTTCCTAGACCGGTGTTCAGGCTTGGTAGTTGCTGACTGACATTTGCTAAACCCAATAGATTGGCATGATCACACTACTAGTGCCTTTATTCCTGATCGTCTGCTGAAGAAGATCGGTCGATTGTCGATGGTAGGCTTTGGTGGCCATTTTGAGACAAGCGTCGCTATAGCACGTGGGTACTTTATTAAGATCTAATTGGCTGGCGTCAAATTTCACGGTAAAGAAAAAATTAAAACTGGTCGTACTCACTTTGTCGCTGAAGCGAACTGCCAGCGGGCTTACTGCTTTTTAGGCACACAAAACTGAACAGCACATGCGGAAATTCGAAAAGATTCGCTTCGCTTGATTAAATTCATTTATAATGGAAAACAGTCTTTTTGGCACTTGATAATACAATGTCGGGCATCCAGAGACGGGTTCCACGTGACTATGGGAAGAATTTTTTAATTATTTGTTAATCTATATAAACATTATTGCATTTAACTGTACAAATATAAAGAATTTAAATATGGAAGGCAGGAAATTAATCTTCAATTAAGATAATTGGTGTCATTGTCACTGAGACTTTCGCGATTCTGGCTTTTTCCTCAAAATTCTTGTGTTTTTTTCTCACATGTTAACACATTTTCCGTTTGACGGAATTATTACAGTTTTGTACATTTAAATATATGCCATAAAAACCACTAGTTTTTGTTCAACGTTTGGCAGCCATAAATCTTGACCTTGGCACATGTTTAGTGTCCGTACTCATTCATTGTCAATCATCTATATCGGGCAATATCTCCATGTATTCAACACCTTCTCGCACGCGATACTTAGACTTCCGTCTCCTTAGACACCAAACCACGCCCAGAAGAAGGAAAAATCCCAGTGCAGCAACCAGAACTGCTCCGATAACCAGGACAGTGGGGAAATCCAAACTATTGAGGGCTAATATGGCATTGTACTCCTGAAATAAAGATAAAATAAATAATGATCTACATGGTCTGACTTGAGATATGGTCTACTACACCCTGAAACAGGGGTGGGTAAAGCTTATTATAGTATAAATATTACCTGAAATTCTGAACAGGTTGACTGAATTTACCTCTATGACTGTACAGAAGATACATGTACCTAGAGGATATCTACAGTTTGTTGCTGGATACGATGAATATAGCATCCCACGGCATGAACATTCATCGTAT
>JARFOD010147157.1:0-12726 GCA_031763545.1 Mopalia muscosa | reverse complement strand
GTTTGATAATAAACCGAAATATTGAGTCAATATGAATTTTTCATCTTTCTTTGGAGTAGTCACCTTACTCTATCATGATGCTAATCATGTAACATTCTTGGAAGTTTGTCTGTCCGTTCATTCTTTGTCTCCATTCTACCTCCTCTACTGGATGTATATAGTTCCACTTTGTTTCATAATGCCTCACTGCTTGATGGGATTTATAAAGCACATTATATGTGAACGAATAGAAAATCGATAGATCCATTTGTATATTGCTAGGGGTTATATTTTTGTACAAAACAATATATGTCAGTCAAGTTTTTATTCGTACATTTTAACAACGTATACAGCCTCGGGTTGGGGGTACTACACTAGCGTTTGTTTGTTGGTTTGGTGTTTAACGTCTTACTCAAGGGTATTTCACTTAGGAAAACGGATATTTGCTCTTAAGGAGATGGGCCCTTAAATCCATTTGATTTATTCATTAGTTCATTCGTTGCGTTCGTCCCTTCGTTGGTTCATTTAGTCATTCAGTCATTTCAAACCGGTTTGAACAATATTGACATTGGTGTCTCGGAAATGATGTTTTGATGCCCTACACGAAAAGTACAAGGCGTAAAGGAATATTTAATTATATTAGATTATAACAGCTTAAGCTAAGAATTTTCTTGTCTTTATATTTCTTGTCTTCAAATTGATTTCAAGTGCTTTATTTTATTATACAAGAAAACAAAGAATATGAAACGAGTCTTTATGCCTTTAAGCCTTGTAATATTCAACCATGCATATCGACTAGCCGTGGTAGCTGCGTACAAACACTCAAGTGTCACATGTGGAGGAATCTTAACGTGGCTGTGTTAAGAAGAGGACCTAAAACCGAACAAATATGACAGAGAAAGTTGAAAGTAAGTAAGTTTCACAACGTTAATGACAACTCGAAATACCTACCTGTTTCGTTAGTCGCGATAACAAAATGAATGAAGTGGTACGGTGTACTAAACTTAAGTTCAATGGCGATCGCTCCTGCACGTTGTTCAGCGCAGTTGTTTTTAGGCCTACGATCAGACGGGTCAACGCAGCATGTATGATGTTTGTTCAACAAGTCACTGAGACTTGTGACTACATGTGCTCTGTATATGAGTTACCTTTACAAAAATCATGATGTATAGCGTAGCGTATATGTTTCCGTTCACTATCTCAAATGGAGGATGACGGAACATTGTTCAAATACAAGGCTATATTTTAGATGCGAACTTGTATAAAATAAACTATACAGTATAGGCTGAGTGGTCTAGGTGGTCGGCATTTACTGCTGGCGATTCGTGCCTAACTCTGAGGGTCGTGGGTTCGATTCCCGGAAGGGTTTCAACCTGCAAAATTTTTTGGACTAGAATCTGTTCAAACTAAGAAAGTGTTATCCCAAAATAACGAAGATACTGTATACAGTATAGGCCCTATAGATATATATGAGCTAACATACATGTATAATCTTATTTACCCAAGTCCAGTCCAAATAATTCGGCTGTGTATATTAGTCACCATCTGTCATTCATCCTAACACAGAAATAGGACACTATGAGATATCTCATTTAACAAAGGGCCTACCCACCCCACACGCCTTTCACTCCCAGGCCCAGCTTCTCAGATGATCTGGACTGACTTCTTTCAGTCACCCACAGGTTCCAGTTTTGAACATTCTTCATATAAGTCTGTGAAATACCCATCCGTATCACATCTAGTGCATTTCGCATTGAATGGGGTACCTTCATCTTGAGTGTCTCACTTTCATCTTGACCCGTGGCAGTGGCTTAGTGGTTAGCAAGTGCGCCTTCTAAAGCCTACTTCGATGTATTGTTCACAAGATACGGTCACAAGATGTGTCTCCTGCAATCGCGGGGATGGTTTGATTGAGGTTTCCTCCTGGAATAAGGCAAGGAGCAGTGTGAGTTATCAACAAAACTTGATTTATATGTCAACGTGCCAGCCCAATTGGTGAAGGAAACCACCCACCAGCCATAATCTTGTGACTCACTCATATACTGGAGAGTCGACAGATGGACTTGATCCTGTGAACCATACATCGAAGTAGGCTTTAGAAAGGGCACTCGCTAACTGCTACGCCAAGGCATAGGTTCATGTTGCCCTGGTTCTCTCGGGGCTAAAGGGGAGCAGGAAGCTGATTTGTTTGTGGTGTCTGTATTGCGTCCTGTTGTGGTCGTCCTGTATTTGTGCCATCCTGTCTTTGTTTGTTGCCAGTGGTGTAGAGTGTGTGTCCTCCAACAATTGGGCTGGCACGTTGTCATATAAATTAAATACCCTTGAGTACGACGTTAAACCCCAATCAAACAAACCTTCACCCATTGGGCTGGCATGTCGCCATATAAGTGAAATACCCTTGAGTACGATGTTAAACCCCAATCAAACAAAACAAACAAATATTGTGTCTTCATCTTATAAAATCGACTGAGTTACAAGTATATGCCTACCTATGACACTGGTAGCTGACATTTTAGGCCTGCAGACCATGGGATTTCAGCGGTTATCGAAACCCCTTTTTTGGTTCCGTAGTTCACAGCCATGAGAACCTGACGGAACTCAACATAGGGTAGTATATTTAACTATGAATGGAAACCCATAAGCCATTGGATGAATCGCATTACAGGATTGTTTTGCACCTGGCCAGACCAGCCTTCCCTAGAAGAAATTTATGTAAAAAAAATCTCAAAATGTCATTCTAGATTTCAAACTCAATTGGTTCATTGATGTATACTTGAAAGTTGAAACACACAAAAAAGGTAGCCGTTAGGCTTCAAGTTGGATTTAAAAAAAACCCCAGAATATCTACCTATGTAGCGGTACCCAATACAAATCAACTTGCATACTGTATTCATTGGCTTGAGAATTGTTTAAAAAAAAAAAAAAAATTAACAAAATTAACAAAATAATAAGTTTCAGAATAAATATATACATATTTTATTTGTTTTATTTTTCAAAATTAAAACTACATGTGTTAAAGAAATTGAAATGACAGCTACTTTCGTTGGAAACTATTTAACATGCAACACACTACGCAGCTGCCAAAAAAGGCCCATGATGGAGTCCTGTGGTAACCGTTTTCTAAACACAGAATACATAAAATCTGTCATCAAACATTTATGAGTGAAATACCCTCTAGTACAACCTTTAACACAAATCAACACAACAAATAATAGTACCACCAATCAATGACTCAGTCTTTCTAAACTCACATATTTCAGTTCCTCGAAATTTCCGCCTGTTAGAAGAATTAGAAGAGGGCCAGAAAGGGGGAGATGGGTTTGTGAGCTGGGGCCTTGAGCATGAGGATGATCTCGAACTGAAATTTTGGACAGGGATGATCCTGGGGCCTCCTAAGGTAAGCCTCATTAAAACTGGAGGGGTCCTCTGAACAGGGATGATCATGGGGCCTCCTAAGGTAAACCTCATCAAAACTTGAGGGGCCCTCTAAACAGGGATGATCCTGGGGCCTACTAAGGTAAACCTCATCAAAACTTGAGGGGCCCTGTGAAAAGGGATGATCCTTGAGGCCAAAGGTAGACCTCATCAAAACTTGAGTGGCCCCTTGGACTAAGGGCAGTTGGTTTGGAGTGTCTTTACTAAGTTAGCACTGGAGTAAGATTAATTTTCCCCAACTTCATGTGAAAACTTATCATGTTATGGTTGTGGTATTGTAGTTATAGTTGGAATACACTGCTGTAATATAAGTGAAATAGCCTTGATTGCCCTTGAACACAGCTTACAACACCAATCTGGCTATCAAGACCCAAGAATTGTGTTGATCTTAAGGGCTTGTGGCTTTGGGCCAGAGGTTAGCATGTCAGACTATTGAAATTCCTTCAATGTGGCGTTGGCCAGGGGCTTTGGTGTAGCAGTTAGTAAGTGCGCTTTCTAAAGCCTACTTCAATGTAAGGCTGACAGGATCGAGTCCATCTGTCAACTCTCCGGTATTGAGTGAGTGAGACAAAATTATGGCTCCAGCAATCGCAGGTGTGGCTTTTACGAGGTTTTCTCCTGGTCGTCAAATGTATAAGGGACTCACAAAATTGTTGGGGATATTTTTTATGAAGTTTCCTCTCCACAGTATTAATTGAAGACAAATGAGAAATGGACAGTCGTCATATTGGTGAAATATCATGTCAAATCTCTAATCATGTCTTAGTTTGCTACCTGCCCGCGGCCATGGCTAAGGGGTACTAAAATGAACCTGCTTCAGTGTATGGTACCGTTCTGTGATCGAGTCCGCCTGTTGACCATCAGGTATATGAGCAACCCACATGTTGTGGCTCCGGCAATTGCAGGGTTGGTTTATACGAGGTTTCCTCCTGGTTTTCGCCCTGTGCGGGAGCGGGTGGGCCATGGCCCTGCAGAATACTCCCTCGGCTTCCTCGGTGGATTGTAAAAGGGGAGAAATTTAAGAGGTTGCTTTCTGTTGCCCTGGTGTTTGCAGAGCTAAAGGGTAATGGCAAGCAGATTTGTTTGATGTTCTGTATTTCTGTCCATGGTCATATAAGTGAAATACCCTTGAGTACGACGTTAAACACCAATCAAACAAACAAACAAATCCTCCTGGTTTTCCACCGTGACAAGGCTAGGTGCAGTGTGAAGTGGACAATACATCTTCATATAAGTGAAATACCCTTGAGTACGACATAAAACCCTAATCAAACAAAGTTTGCTACAAACCCAATACGGGGTCAAAGGTTTTTTATTTACCTAGTCACATGACACACACTCATGAGTGAAATAACCTTAAGTATAACATAATCTCCCAATCAATTTAACAATTATTCAACAACATTTTTATTTGCAGACAAACTATGAGAGCAGAATATACAACCTTTCAATTCACTGTGGAACAAATTATCCCAAACAACCACCTGTTATAAAATTTACCACCAGAATCAACATCAGTTGTGTGACATCAACTGGAGAGGTCTGTCATTTATTAATCGTTTCTTTGTGAATTTATTGATTTATATTTATCTATTTATTTATTTAAGCATTTATTTGTAGTTGGTTGTTGGAAGGTAGCCCAGATGCTATTTTGTAAAGGGGCAACCCAGTTTTGTTCTCACCATAAAGGGGTAACCCAATCTTGTTCTCACGGTAAAGGGGAGACCAATCTTGTTCTCACGGTAAAGGGAGACCAATCTTGTTCTCACGGTTAAGGGGAGACCAATCTTGTTCTCACGGTAAAGGGGAGACCAATCTTGTTCTCAAAATAAAGGGGAGGCCAATCTTGTTCTCACCGTAAAGGGGCAACCAAATCTTGTTCTCACCGTAAAGGGGCAACCAAATCTTGTTCTCACAGTAAAGGGGCAGACCAATCTTGTTCTCAAAATAAAGGGGAGGCCAATCTTGTTCTCAAAGTAAAGGGGCAACCAAATCTTGTTCTCACAGTAAAGGGGCAGACCAATCTTGTTCTCAAAGTAAAGGGGCAGACCAATCTTGTTCTCAAAATAAAGGGGCAGACCAATCTTGTTCTCAAAATAAAGGGGCAACCCAATCTTGTTCTCAAAGTAAAGGGGCAACCCAATATTATTCTCACCGTAAAGGGGCAGACCATTCTTGTTCTCAAAATAAAGGGGCAGACAAATCTTGTTCTCAAAATAAAGGGGCAGACCAATCTTGTTCTCAAAATAAAGGGGCAACCCAATCTTGTTCTCACCGTAAAGGGGCAGACCATTCTTGTTCTCAAAATAAAGGGGCAGACCAATCTTGTTTTCAAAATAAAGGGGCAGACCAATCTTGTTCTCAAAGGAAAGGGGCAACCCAATCTTGTCCTCACAGTAAAGGGGCAACCCAATCTGGTTCTCACAGTAAAGGGGCAACCGAATATTGCTCTCACAGTATCTAATATTTTGATCACTTTAAAAAGCAATAGACTCGTTTTTCTGCATTATGCAAGCAAGCAAATAAACTGCCTAGCCTCAAGGGTAGGTTTTGATTGGGGCTGATGACTTTTGCACACACATACATGGTTAATGTTTGAATTTTATTTGTTATAGGTTGAAGCTTCACGAGTACCAGTTTTGGCCAAGTGGCAAGATTCATATAAAATAAAGTCAGTATTGATGGAACTTCGACGAATGATGACTTTACGAGAAAACAACCATTTACCCCAGCCCCCTGAAAGTTCACGCTATTAAATACGATTACCTCCCTTTACAAAATGACATATGGAGTTATTTCCCTTGTCTCAACATCTTCATTGCGAGTCATTTGAAACCTCACCAAGACGATGTTCAGTTCTCCAAAGACTTTGTGATAAAAATAATTAGAGCTATGGAGTCCTGTATCAGGGGAAGTGCCAGTTTCCACGAAGTGACCTCAGTTCTTTTATCATGGAAAACCTTGTGAATATATTTTTTCGGATCAAATATACACTGTTTTTATTAGTTTTGTGCAGATTGTCGAGTGAATGTCAATGCTCCCCTGATGTTTTCAGAAAAAGGCAACACGAAGTCAATGGTCTATACGTGGCTTCTGTGTTTTCTGATAGATTAATGACCTCAATGATGTCCCTGAGGTCTATGCTTTTTCTTGTCACCCATTGCACATGGCACACCCCATCATGCGAGTGTAATGGCCATAAGGACATCACAAAAACACAATCACACAACACATGGCATGACCTGCTTGTTATTCCTTCGCAGTTACCCTCTTCTGCCCACCCTAAGGACGAACTGCGCTTTTTTTTATCAGCGGGTTAAAACACATGATTTGTTTATAAATAATCCGTGTTCAGGGATTTCTCCTATTATTATAATAATTAGAGAGACATTGACCACTGACACTTGTATCTAGTGGTAGCTGACCACCGTAAGATGCTTGCGTAGCGGTGAGTTTACCCGTGCTGTAATTGCCTTAAATATCGGATTGTTAGGAATCCTGGTAACGAATCCTGGTAACGGGATATTAAGAGGATTCCACACAGCTTGATTCTGGGGAGAAATCTCGCACTCGAGAGATAGCAAAGTCATTCATATCGAGCTTAAATGACCTCACGTACATTTGTATTATACTTTATTGATCGGTTAACAGGAGTAATGCGTAAAAAACGTACAGTCCTGTCATAAATGTACTTCAATTTAAGGTTTTAATACGCAATGACAATAAATAATAGTTAAGAAGAATTTAAAATATTGCATGTGGAAACTCAGAAACAGATAACTATTCAACGAGGGGTCATCGCCATGGTATCACGCTCGAGCTGTTTAGATTGAAAAGATATTTCCGACACAAATTTTGATTGGCTGGTTTACGCCACATGCTCATCCCACATACGTATGTGAGATGCTCATCCCACATACGTATGTGAGATGAAGTTTCCCACCTGTTGTATTATTTGAGGTAACTCAAACGAAAGCAAGTTTTATCACATCATGTGACATGACAGCGAGATTCAATTAAAAGAGGCCTGAAGTACCTGAGCGGGAGTTGTGATTAGTTTTGTTTAGTTTGATTTAATTATCGAAATGTGCCTTCCCGATCTAGCGCCTTATTATATATTAGCAATGGTAGTCGAATGAAAAGTGGTTGGCCACTAATGCCCACTACCCAAATAAAATTGGGTTTCAGATCTGGTCTTAACATTTATCTTAGATCACTCTTATAGTATTGTTATAAACAATACCTTTTCGGTAATCTGGTGTAAGTCTGTCTGGTTTAACCGTTGCTGAATAACATCTATGATAAGACTTGGGGCTGCGGCTTAGTGGTAGTGTGCTCAGCGGTAGTGTGCTCGCTTACTAATCTGTTTACCGTTCAAGGGATCAGGGTCCGTCTGTCCACCATTATAAGGGTTTTTCACTTATACCTCGACGGATTGTCCACTCCACATTGCTCCTTGTCTAATCGCCATGGTGGTTCTTATGAGTTTTCCAACCGGCCAATGCCGTGTAGCAATTTTCGGTAATTTTACAATTTACATCGGCACTATGTTATGATGCACTATGTACAGCTGCGGATTTATGCAACTCTCTTTTTGGCGTACGACAATATTCTTAAGTTTGTTGCAATTTAAAAAAAAAAAATTGTACCCATATTACACATTTTATAGAAGCTGGATCCATCCCATTCAACAGGACGGTCATGTCTTCGATGGGAGGTGTGAAGTTCAATTGCTATCTACAGAGAGGGAGAAAATACAAATGAGGCATTTTTTTTTATCCCGCAATTCTTCTGGCGAATGATAAAGTAGGCCTACTTAGCTATCAACACGTGTACAGCTACAATCATGGTTTTGTACAATATAATCTCCCGTCGTCCTCTCAAGCCTTATACAATATACATTTTCGTCAGCAGCTCTATTATATTGTATTTCTTTTGTTGTTGTTGTAACCTTGCTGTTTGTCGACCGTGCTTTATGAATGGCTTTAGCTGGTTGACATTTGACGCTCTTGACCGTTATTGTTATTGTATCAAAGCGTCGGTAAATATACTCACAAGAGTTCGCTCCCTTTCCAGATAAAGAATATTATTCTATTTTTTTTACTTTTTTTTTTTTTACTTTCTGTTCCTGTTTTGTAAGTGTAAGTGAATTGGACATTAAACACGATATTTGATATGCAATTGTCTCACTGTTATAATGCTCATTGCGCAAAATAAACGTTTCTTCCGTTATATCTCGACCCATGGCTATGTTGTAGCCTGCCCTTGCTGGATCGAGTACGACTGTCGATCATGAGATACATGAGTGAGTCCCACTATGTGGCTTTGGCAATCGCGGTTGTGGTTTTTACGAGGTTTCCCATCAGTTTTCCTCAGTTATTCGGCATGAACACCGAAGTGGACAATCTGTCATCATATAAGTGATTCGATGGTAAGCGTGTCGGACTACTGACGATTTTTCGCCCGCATGCTCTTGTTCCCTTCTCGTCCTCTTGTTCATGAGTGGTCGGTCACACGACTTGGCTACGGCAATGGCGGGGGTTGTTTTAACGTGGTTTCCTCCCTGCAGGGCTTCCAGTGTAAATAAAGCACAGACAATCCGTCGTCCTTTGTTTGATTGTGGTTTAAGTCGTATACTCTGGGATATTTCACTCAATATTCTGGTTAAAATATCTGGAAAAAATGCCAAAATTTACGTCATTTGATTCTGCGTGTGCCGTAAAGTACTACATTTCTAAGTGCATAAAAGTATACACACTGTGGCGCTGTATATGTTGGTTATTGTCAGTAGGTAAGAAATCGTACTTCCTGAAAACCACCTCAATGGTGTTAACAAAACAGCTCAAACCTTACGTTTCTGTGTTTTTCACTGAAAGGCCTACACATCAGTATTAATTTCCGCAAACAAATCTCACTCTTTACGGTGACCCGCGGCCATGGCATAGTCATCTTCCGGAGGCAAGGCGGAAAAGAAGATCGTCGAATTAGCCCCTCTTCCTTTCATGCCTTGCTCCGGCAAACACAGAGTCGGCTTTTACGAGGTTTCTTATCGGGTTTCCGCCATAATTTAGGCAAGGAGGGGTGTGAAGTGGACAATACTCTTCGACGTTGAATCCCAATCAAAGAAACAAACAAATTTGACTCTTTCGGCTCTTTAGATGTTTTCTCAAAGCCTTTCTACTGTTTTTTTTTTTTTTTTTTATACATGGAAGAGTTATTCAGACGGATTTTTGTTTGTTCGTTTTTTGTTTGTTTGTTTGTATAAACAGACGTATACTATAATGAAATAAGCTTTGGTCACAAACGCACAATTAATGGGTTTCTGGTATTTCCTTGACAACGACGCGAGACTGCAAAGAGACCGATGAATATAAACAGCTAGATCTATCTATAAAGAGGTTCTATTCCTGATGTAATTATTGCTCAGACTGTGTACTTTAAAATTACATAAATCATGCCGCTCCTTAAATGTCTGTCAAATAACATATATTTATCAAATGACCACTAATGTATCTTTAAAATTCTCGTTTTGCCAGTTTTCAGTTTAACTTATTTGTGTAAAACGCTGGACTTTAAGGCCTTTGGCTCAGACTGGATGTAAGAGCATTGTGATTCAGCCTTTGTGATTTTCTCTTCGCAATGGATTAACACCGTCGGAGTCTTATCTCCATGCACAGCATAAAGTATAGACAACTTAGCCATAAATCAGGGCCGTGTCTTCTCAAGTCTCACGTTCGGAGTAACATGTTGTGGCTCCGACAATGGTAGCGGTGGTTTTTACGATGTTTCCTACCTGTTTTCCACCGTAAAAAGGCCAGGTACAGTGTGAAGTGGACAATTCGTCGTCATAAGTGAGGTACCCTTGAGTACGGCTTTAAACTCCAACCAAACAAACAAATCTAGTCATATTCGGTCAACTGCGATCGTCGTCAGACAAACTACAACTGAATCATTTTTCTTAGTCATATAAAAAGTGAATATTAACAGTGTTTTCGTTATTTTTTAGATAAAACTTTCTACATTTAAACAAATTCTAGTTCTAGGTGACCGGCATTTGTACCGGTACTCGGTAATTCATGGGCTGTGGACTCGATTCCCGGACGGGTTGCAACCTTTTGCAGGGTTGGGGGGTAGTTTATTGGTGCTTCGGAGCTAAGGGACAACATAAAGCCGATATTTGTGTGTTTTTGTATTACGTCCTGTGATTGTCCTGTATCTGAATCTGTCTTGTCCTGTACCAGAAGCGTGGCGGGTTTCCTTCGCCCATTTGGCTGGCACACCGTCATGTGAGTAAAATAGCCTAAGTACGGCGTTTAAACACAATTAAACAAACAAATAAACCTGCGATATTCTCTTACAAAATAACGAAATTGCTGCGATATATATCAAGACACCCGGAAGATTTATTACTTCTTAAAATAACTTACATGTTTAATTTGTCTTGACCATCATTCTGATCGTTTTTATTTTGACCCCCATTACACAATTTAAACAGATGGATTTTTCCGGTAAAAGTGTGGTGTAGACTAGATTCCCGCCACGGGTATACCTGAGACAAACGAGAAGGATGAACTTTAATTTTCTCTGTGACCAAAGTGACACCAAATGCATGAAATAATCTCTTTGTTTTAGCAACACATTAAACGTTTTTACAGCAAATATTATTCATCAAATATTGACAAATTTCGGCTGCTATATTCATCGCCTTTATATGATTGGCACTATAAGTGAACAATCATACGTACGATGGACGAAGTAAACAAACTATACTTTTTTCTCAGTATTTTCAGGACGCCGACATACCATTTAAGAATAAATGCTACAATAAATTTTAATATAACTTTCGATCGAATTATAATTAATTTGAAGTTTTTCACTGGTTTATTTTTCACTATATACATATATGTGTAATTATGTAATATGTGTTTTGTATTCCAGTAAACTATATACAGCAAAGGTGATATAAATTAGATTGAAAGTTTTCAATCTCTATTCTTATGGTACGGTGGTTCATTTTAAGCGGGAGCTAGGGTGAAATCCCACAATTGTGGTGCAAAGTCACTCGGATGTCCTCAATTGTACCACACACACACACCAACTCTGACATCGTATGGTCGTCGCCATTTTGCTAGAAATTGTTTATTAGTACCTGACAAACCGATCTGTGTAGTGAATGTACAGTTTCCTCGTTGTTTGGTTTCAGAACATAATTTACTCGTAGAATCAAATATGCTTTTTATATGCAAATAGCTAGGATTGTTGAGCCAATAGAGAATAGTGGATACCTTATACTGGAAACTTCGGTTTTCTTGGAGTTATATACTGTGTGAAAAAAAATTATCGACACAACTCCTTAACGCTTTTAATGAGGTATTTCCCTAAAATAATTCACGATATTTTATAGATGTTTTTGTAATACCCTTTGCCTTCCAGGCATACTGCAATTCCGATTCCTGTCAATTGATGGTATATTCCGCTGGTGCTTTATTGAAGGACGACTTGAGACACCAATAAAAAAAACTTATTGGAAGAATATTCCTTAACTTCTTCCTTAAAAGTCTAGCAGTGTAAATTTCCTGGAAAACTTTTTCGTATTGCGCCATGCATTGTGTTCTGCATTTTTTTGCAGGTGGCATCCAAGGGAAGTTTCTATCACCCATTGGGCTGACACGCGGTCATATAAGCGAGATAACTTGAAGTACAGTATGAAGCCCTAATCAGCAAACTAATTTCAAATCTCCGTCACAAGGTTTGACTGTGTATATGTAAGTATGTAGGGTTAAATAAATCATCATGAAACAGTATATAACTCATCAACAAGATGACAGCCTAATGGAGATTGCTACATGCAGGTTAAAAAAGACAGCCCCTGGCCTTCTGTTAAACAGGAGTTTAATTATTATTCGGTTGTCAATTACCTTGACAGTTGACTTGATAACTTTACAGATATTTCATACACTGAAGAATTTATAGGAAGCTATTTATTCAAAATATTTTTTTTGTTTGTTTGTTTTTTTTTCTTCATAGTTACATTCTACAATACACAGCAAACCATGCTCACTTTCATCGACACCTTCACTCTTATATAATTTAAATAAATGAAGAGAGAAGAACTTGCTTGTCTCTGTCGGGATTCGAACCTGGAGATTTTGGGTTTTATATAGGTATATACTGACGTCAGTTAAGGCTGTGTGTAGTTATATAACCGACATTGTCATTAGCTCCTCTTTTTTAACAAACAGAAAAAGAAATTTTTAATTGACTGATACAGTACAGACACAGTGAGATAACGTGTAATCGTGCTTGTTGTCT
>JARFOD010147146.1:0-12726 GCA_031763545.1 Mopalia muscosa | reverse complement strand
ACTTTCAGAGCTAATGGGCATCATGAAGACGAACTGTTTGTGATGTCTGTATTATGTCCTGTGATGGTCCTGTTTTGTAGGTTACTTGCTAAGGGTGTCCTTAAACCTTTTGACATTAAACAGGTAGCCGATCTGTTTGTGGTGTCTGTATTATGTACTGTTCTGTCTAGTCTTTCTTTGTTACCAGTGGTGTCGAAGGTGGCTTCCTTCAACCATTGGGCTAGCACGTCACATATGTTAAATACACTTGAGTACAACGTTAAACCCCAATGAAACCAAACCAAACTAAGTACGGCATCAAACGTAGTTAAGCGATGTACTTTCAGAGCTAAGGGGCAACATGTTCTGTTTGTCAGGTCATTGTTTGTTGCCAGTCTTCCATGCTTTGGGCCGTGGCTCAGTGGTAGCGAGTGCACTTCCTGAACTGAACATGCTGCGATTTACCATTCACGGGTTCGAGTCCGCCTTTGGACTACCAGGTATATGAGCGAGTCACATGTTGTGGCTCGGGCAATCGCAGGGGTGGTTTTTACGAGGTTTCTTGTTGGTTTTTCACTGTAATAAAGCTGTGTACAGTGTGAAGTGGATAATCCATCGTCATATAAGTGAAATACCGTTGAGTACGACGTTAAACACCAATCAAACAAACAAATAATCCATGCTTAGGACTGACTGGCATCAAAGGAGTGAAGTCTTCATTATACAATAAATCACCAATAAATCAAATCATTTCCCACAAAGAAAAATACTAAGTTATTGTCCATGCCAATAAATACAACTGGTATTGAAGTCCAAGTCACAAGGTTCCTTTAGTATAAAGGATGATGAATTCTGCTGGTTGTGCAGTTCTTCAATTAATTTAAGCTTCCAAGAAATCAAATATTACTTTCTGTTAATAACAAAGTGTTTGTTATGTTTATGTTGTAGGTTAATAGGTTGGGGTCAGATTCGTCGTGGAGTAACTGTCAAACCTGCCGGACCAGATGAGTGAACACTATAACTCTACACAAAAGTGAACTCTACTGATCTATTGGTAACCAATGTCTACTTTTATTAGACATTGCTTCATCATGGAATGTGAACAGATTGACTCGACATTCAACTGGGAAGACAAACATGTGTGAAGAAGTTTAATTCATGTTTGCTAAGTTATATCGTTATAGTCTGTCAATATTATATACTTGCTTGGTTTTCCATATTCTGACAAATCGAGGTATCATTTTGGTTTCTATGAATTTGGTTCATAAGTATTCAATAAATTTAGAAAGGTAAAGGATCTAACCACAAGTCCATATATGTTATAAACCTGAAACTTTGTTTGCAACGCTAATCTATGTAATCTGTTTTCCAAATTTTGCACTACTTCAAGTAATTTTAGTTTAGCAAAAAAAAGAGTAAAATCTTTTAGTTATATATTAAGAAAATGGGCTAATATTTTGTGGCCGTGGGATATAATAGAGCTGTATAATTAAATCAATGCCATTTTGGAGGTCCATCTCTTATCCACTTATTGTGGTTTAATCTGCCATTAGCAGCTTATCGTCTTCCCTCCTGGATTGGGCCCAGGCGATGGTTGCTCTAAGCTTTTAAACCTAGTAGAAAAATGGCTGCTATTTGAGCAACTAGGACCAGAAATCTTGCTAGTCACAAATTTAAGCCGTCTCTCATGGCCGATAAACTGCTGTCTGTCACAGGACACTCAGCCTGTTACTTTGTGGATGTCCACAACAATCAGGAGTTTTGATTACCAGATTTTGTTGATTTTATCATGATTTGAAAATTCCAGTTGTATAAAAGTCAAGGCATGTATGACTGTGCCTTTTGAAAATAAACATTTCAGACTCATCCGCTGTTTTCTTAGTGATTTACCAGACACTAGAGTGATCCTTAATAACTCAAGACTGCCTTTTTTGGGTCTTTTCAATCTGTTGAGGCCCGCGGCCGTGGCTCAGTGGTAGCGAGTGCGCTTCCTGAACTGAACATGCTTCAATTTACCGTTCAAGGGTTCGAGTCCGCCTTTCGACCATCAGGTATATGAGTCACATGTTGTGGCTTCGGCAATCGCGGGGGTGGTTTTTACGAGGATTCCTCCTGGTTTTCCACCGTAATAAGGCTGTGTACAGCATGAAGTGGACAATCCGTCGTCATATAAGTGAAATACCCTTGAGTACAATGTTAAACACTAATCAAACAAACAAATAAATCTGTTGGAAATATAAGATAAAGAAGGGGACTATATGGTCGATATTAACAAGTTTGTGATGATTTTGCGGAATGATGATCCATTGACTCTCTGGCCATGACAGCTTCTTGGACTACTAATCCTACTTTGATGAACTATTTATGGGTTCAAATCTCTCTTGTTGACCATCAGGTATATGAGTCCATGTACCTAACATCTAAAATAATAATGTCTAAGGAATTGATGTGGCTTTAGTAATTGCAGGAGTGGGTTTTAGTTAGTATGGGCGAAGCTGAATATCTTTTCTGTATACATATATGATCTATATGGTAGTGAGACCCTGTGGAATGACCAGCAGGAATTTAACTCTGCATTGTTCAATTCTAATTATGAACAAAAATAATTGATTGTTTGTACACCATGAGAAAAATATCTAACGAATGAATTAATTATCTATCGAGCTTTGTCCAACAATCCAGTGTTGATGTGAAGTCCATTTGTTGACATTTCAGTTTTTATCTGTATTAAGTTCTAAAAAAAAACAAAATTTGTATTTTTGGTCAATATAAAATTTTCAGGTTATTTTAGTGGGGAATAGTGTGCATCAGCTGGTAAAAAAGCGTCTTGAAGTTAAATGATTTTTATGCATAATCTTATACCTCTGTCAGTCTGTATGGAGGGTGTGAGCAAGATAAAAACAATACCACTAAACACAATTGTTTTGAAATTTTGGAAACACATTGGTGTGACACTAAAAAACATTCCTATTTAAAATCGGGGACATTCCAATACAATTTCTGGTTTCCATGGCAAAATAACAATATAGCAGACAATGTGAACTCGGTGAACCACATAATGCAGGATTTTCAAATTTTGGAAAAACATTCGATGTACAATAAACTTTCTGGTTTCCATGGCAACATATTCATATTAATGATACTTGTGAAAGGGGGACATGGACAAGATAAAAACCATATCACTTAACAGAGGGCTTTTAAATTTCGAATGCACAATTATCTTCCATTAAACTGGATTCCACTGCACAGGCTAACCCACAGCCCCGCAACACTATTTAACTCCCCAATAATTTGAAAGTTTTTGTTAAATTTGGGATTTAATCTCATTACCAAGACAATGTTTGAAACCAGCAAGTAGAGAGTTCAGTGTTCTCTACCAGTGTGCTTCTATTCCTCAAAGATTGCACTAGTTTTGGATCACAGGAACCTACCTAGTACTTTCATATAAGTGAAATATCTGCAAATATGGGGTATTTATTGAAAATAAAACAAAGGGATTACATATACTTTGATTTTAATAGTCATCACACTCACAAAAAAGCTGCAACACCTTTCAAAAACAGTCAATTCACAAAAGGCACAATTGGACTCATCATTTTTTGTGTTTGTAAATATTGAAATGCTAATATTGGAATGAATCAAAACAGAACAGGGCTTGAAGTAAACATAATGACAATAGTACAATATTTACTTTTTTTAAAAGACATTCGTAAATGTAAACAGGACTTCTGTTCTAATAATCATAGCAAAAACTACTTAACAGTGATTCTAATGCTGTGAGTGCACAGATGTAAAAGTCTTGAGTGTCGTGTTAATTCATGGTCTTCATTGGTTAATCTTTACAGTCTTCTTCAAGCATATTTCACTTGATCGACGGCAGTGTACTCTGCTAACAACAACAACACTATCACACACATATTAAAAATGTAAATTATTTCATTTTGCTGGAAAATTAATTCTTTTAGTATCAAGTACTTTATTTTCTTGCACTTTGACCTACAGTACATCAATCAATTAATCAGCACTGGTCATCATGGTAATTAAGATCAACACAGCCTAAGCTCAGTTTGTGGAATGGGCCCCAGAGTTTTAATGAAAATGAAGTAGGTTTGGTCTGTTTGTTCGATAAGTCCAGTTGAGTCTTCACCAAGTGATGTAACTTAAATCACATTAAAACAAGTAACTAACTAGTTCTATAATCATCCTAGATCTACATACCCCATGGCCCTTTTAACAACTTGGTTCACAAGTTCCCTCCCTAGTAACTAAATTTAGTTTTATAACATAACATGAGCACTTCGTTTTCTTTCATTCCAAAATAGATGATATACATTTACAGGACATAAATTTGAAAATATTTTCACAACATTTGTTTTCCAGCACCAGGAATAAAATTAACACTGGAAATACATAGATAAGTACATATATCTCTTTTAAAGTCCTATTTAACATTGTTACATGGAGGAGGGTTTGAGCTGAAATGCATATGGACTTGTGTATGGTTACTCCCAAAATAGATTCATGTACAAGCTCAACTGTAGTTTGATAGATTAACCATTGGTGTTTAACACCAAGCGAATGTTATTTAATCTATATGATGGAGCTGTATCAAACTACTGTAGCTTGGCGTTGAAATTACCAAGTGTACTGCCAGTAAATATAGGCAAATGGCATGGTCTTATTCGTAGAAAGACGTTGATGTTGTATAAATTAATGTGCATACATACTTACAAACAGACTAAACTGTCATCGAATAAATGCTTGGCTGTTTGGGGTTAATTAAAGGGTGTACTTAAAATCATTATAGTTCTATGCTTGCCAGCAAAATGGATGAAAGTCAAGTCAAGGAGTAATCAGGATATTAACCTGGCGCAGAAAGGTTTGTGTCAGCTGACAGCGCAACAACTCAGGAGGACAGAACAATATACACTGTTTGAAACCAATATAGAATAGGATTACGAGGGTCATATGGATGAGTTAAAAGGTTATCTTTATCTCAGCTTCAAGATTTCAAGGGTGCCCCTATAAAAATAATAGGCATGATTATTTCAGGACAAATCACAAATAATGAGGAGAAAAATAGACCATGTAGTACTGAATGAGGGAAAGATGAATGATAACATAGTGAAAATAGAATGTTATGTTCAATACATTATTCCAATAAATATATGATTTTATATACCACAAAAAATATTTTAAAAAACTATTTACAATAATTTCTTTTCATAATCATAGTTGATGACAACAAATATAGCACAATTGGTGTTGTAATTTTGTTTCACACATCATTGGCCCGTGTGTGTTATATCAGAAAACTCCTCTACCCGGGAGTGTTCATCTTGTCACAATATGGGGGTTCGCAGTTATGACATGACGACAGCAGAGTGACGTCCCTTTGCTAAATGATGTTATTGGTTTACAGCAAGAGAGGGCTAATCCACGATTTTTTTAACATTGGTGGTATAGGGAATATTGCAAATTAACACGCAAACGTTCATAAAAACTATATGAATTTCCTTTTCCCATAGCTTAAAGTACAATTTTTATGCAAAAATTACAATTTTAAAGCTATATTTTCCTGAAAATAAACAACCCGCAATGTTGAAGTTTAGACAGGCTGCCCCACCGCGCCATAAAGTGGCAACATCATTTCACAAAGGGAGGTCACTCTGTTGTCATAAGGTCATAAGTCAAATCCTCCGTATTGGTAGAGTTTACAGCACATTGTTTACCATGGGAGCTACAGTCACAATATGCACATTGTTCATCTTTGTCTAAAGAGTGGCGACATTTTTCGGCTTACTCAATACATGATGAAAAACACTTTTTGACAGCATCTCTGCAAATGTAAAAAATAACATAAATAAATAATAATACAATGTATGATATATCTAGAAAGTGAAAATAAGAGATTATAACAATTACAATTATTATAAGAATAACGAGGAACTTAAGATACATCTCAAATTTAGGTGCCTGGCACATCATCCACATAATATTCCTTTACTTTATTATTGTTTAAAATAGAATAACATAAAGTCTCTGTATGGAAAATTGATTTTTAACATTGCTGGATTGGGTTTTATGTGGCAATCATTTCACTCGAATAGAGGTGTACCATTAGGGCATTCAGAGAAGAGAAAAACACCCTTGCTGTATGTAAACAATGACACGATATAGCGCCAGAGCACAAATTAATGAATCCGTTGAGTTGAGAAATAATTTTTTAATAAATGTGTACATACCTTGCAAACGGAATATAAGAAATTGAGTACCAAGTGAGAGCCAGGAACTGTAGTATACAAAATACAAGAGCCAATGCAGCATTTTTCAACTGAAACAAAGATAAAAGGAAATAAGATAAATTACAATTAAATAATAAAAAAAATTCAACTGTTTCTTTTGAAAACATGTTAATATTAATTGTTTTATTAATAAAAGATACTGAAACATTTGTCTATGCAAACTGGCATTGTATACTTACAGCAAAGGCAGAGACCAGTGTCATCACTAAACATACCTGGAATAGACCAAACAACAGAAAATGTTAATAATTTTAGTTGAGCCAACTTTTAGTCAACTGACACATCTATAAATGAAAACAAAATAAGTCTTCACCAGTAACCACTCAATTGCTGTAGGTCACTTCAGCATTGAGGTTAATTACCAATGGGTTCCTCCAGACTGGCGAAACCCAAATGATTCATTTCTCACAATTACCCCAGTAATCCTAATGCAGATGCTGTTTTTTTGTTTGATTAGGGTTTAATGTCGTACTCAAGGGTATGTCACTTATATGATGACAGATTGTCTACTTCACACTGCACCTAGCCTTATTACAGTGGAAAACCCGAGAGGAAACCTCATAAAAACCACCCCGCAATTGCCGGAGCCACAACATGAGACTCGCTCATCAGATGCCTTTGTTTTCAATAAATGATGCTGAAGTCAAACTCGTGAACAACTATCATCACCATGCAATTAAGATATTAAATCATTTGTCGCCATGATCCGAATAAATTGGCAAAGAAATGTTTTTTGAAAAGTTTTGATTGACCCATATTTATTGTTGATATACTGTACCAGTGAAAGATTTGTGATTTTTTCACATAAAAAAAACTGATATTTCACTAGTGTAGAAACTCTTTTGTTATTACTCTCTGAACTTTTACCCTGTCTGTACTCTTTTGTAACATTATAGGTGCCTTCTTCTAACTTCAGTTTGGTTTCAAAATAGAGGACTCTTGTCACGATTGTACCGATTAAGAAATTGACCATTATAATGATATTTTTCATACAAAGTGGATTTCAACAGTCAGTGAAATAAGGTGATGGCTTTCATGCAACACTAGGTGGACATCAACAACAGTCACATTTTTCATTCTCTTCCAGTTAACCATAGCCAACAGCAATTGAATTCTTGCAAGTTTGTACAGTGGATAAGACAAAAACAACTCTTGTACGCTATGTCAGGCCATCGTGGATTAATTTCCACCAATATTTTGTGAGATGTATAACATTGACCAGTATATAAAAGAAGTGCAATGCAAGATGGCCTGGGTGTATCTTAGAGTCAATGTCTTGACAAATCAAGTAAAATGGATTATATTTTAAATGGCCCAACAGTTGATAGTCAATATTGTGATACTCCAGGTAAAAACCAAACTACACTAATGCAAGTTCCCAAGCATGAAATAATTCCTCTTTCCATTAGAGGGACAGATACAGTTGAAACTTTTTTTAAAATTGGCCGTTATGTAAGAAATGACAGTCTCAATCCTACATTGTCATCATGATAGCTCATCAGGAATTTGTCCCAGTTATGTTGATATAAATAATAAACAGAATATAACAGAATGACATCCAAATACAATAAATAATGTTCTCCTGAACAGTGGAAAAGATAAGTTTAACCCACTAAAATAAATACAGAATTCTAATAATAGCTTTGGTGGCGCTTTGTTTATAGAAAGATCTTCATATATTGGGTGCAGTAGAACTAAAAATGACATAAATTATCGAAAAAATGTCAATAAAACTCTTTGGGATAGCCGAGAAAAAAAAAATGCATAAATTTGAAATCGTTAACAGTGTAGTATTTAGTGTGAGGTAGAGATATGAAATGAGAACCAAAGCACAATAATAGCTATCACTCATTCACTCAAGTAATCACTTATCACATGACTTGAGCGATATGCAGATTTTTATTTAATAATGTCAAATCCTCATTTGACTATAGAATGTAACTTAAGCAGAAAAGAATGATGCCTCACTCTATAAAAGCAAATGTATTAACTAGTTAAATTTGGACACCATTTTTGCAACTTTTTAGTACTTTGTTGAGATATAGCCTATACTAATATTTAAAGAAATAAAGCATAGAGAACTTTGTTGTGCATGCTAAGACTATACAGTCAGCCTCACTCAGTTAGTGTAACCCAATTTACTCACCAGGACTAGTATTGTTGCTATGATTCTAGTTTTAGCAAACATTTTCTTCAACTGGTTCAATGGTCCCATCAAGAAACAGGTGCTGGGGATAAAATGAGCAAATTCATAGCAAGAAAAATCTTTTTCATTAGGATTACAGTAATATTACTCACAGCCACAGGTCACTGTTTAATTGGGGTTTCAGGTCACCCACATCATCAGCATGAAGGCATATATTCTAGGTTTGTACATAGATTTCTGGAGGAAATTTTAGTCTATAGTAATATAAATGTCAGTATAAAAATGATCTGTTTGATTGGGGTTTAACAATGTGCTTAAGGGTATTACACTTATATGCATAGTGTTAGCAGAGGTTTTTATAGATAAAATTTTTTCATCAAACTCAATTTGATATTGCCTAAAACTCAATATTTTTTGCGTGCCTGCATTAATACTTAATTTTACTAACTTTCATTGTCAATTAAATGAAACCAACATGTTGGTGGATATGACACTGGTTAGAGTGAGGAAATCTGTGGGTCATTTACCGTAAATTCTGAATTTTATAGCTTGCCAGTGGCCAAAAGGAGCCAAAACTAAATTTTTCTAACAAAACTGAATATCAAATGTAAGAAAAACTAAATTTGCCCTTATTTTTCATTGGGGTATTCCCGATGAAAAAGTGTCCATAAAAACCCCTAGTTAGCCAGAGGGGTGTCTGAGTGTCTTTGAGACACCCAAGAAGTCATTCGAGACACCCAGTTAACAACTAAAAGAAAGGGGAACAGTGAAATGAGATCCTGTTTTTGCAAACATGGTGATTTGAGACACCTTCTTCTTGATTTCTGGCTCATACTATGATGACGGATTTCCCACTACACAATGCTCCTTGCCAAATAACAGTGGAAAACTAGGAGGAGGCCATGTAAAAACCACCCCTGTGATTGCCAGAGCCACATCGTGTGACTCATTCATATACCTGATGATCGACAGAACTCGATCCTGTGAATGGTACATCAAAGTAGGATTAGTAAGCCCAAAGGCAACCACTAAGCCATGGCCAGTATAAAAATGAAAACACACAAGTTAGGATTACCTGGATAATGACATAATATTCCCCAAGGTATAAAATACAGCAAACATAACCAATCCATTTTTACCAACAAAGAGCAGTGCTGATCCCTGGAAATAAATGGTAAACAAAATAGATCATTGGTTCACATCTGACATAGTTGACAAAATAAAAATATATACTATGATTATAGTATTCACAAATTATGATATTGATGGTTTGATCTACTGGGAACCAGGAACTGATTTGTTTGTTTGTTTGATTGTGGTTTAACGTCGTACAAGGGTATTTCACTTATACTAGTATGAGGAGGGATTGTCCACTTCACACTGTTCCTTTCCTTATTACAGTGGAAAACCAGGAGGAAACCTCGTAAGAGCCACCCCTATGATATACCTGAGGGTCAAAAGGTGGACTCGCTCCCATGAACGGTACATCAAAGTAGGCTTTAGAAATCACACTTGCTAACCACTAAGCCACAGCAACGGGCACCAGGAACTGAAGACATGTCTATCGCGGTCCAGTCATATACTGTACAGTTTCACGGACAACAGTTACAAATGCTGGTTATTTTCTTTGAAGTTTACCGTTGGAGTTGGCCTCAAAAGTACTGTTTGTCGAAGTCATGCACATAAATTTAATTTCTGGGAGAAATCTGTCATTTGTGTATAAATTAAGGCAAAGAGACAATAAATTTGAGGAGCCATGTGCCAGCAACTCAACCTGGAACAAAGGGACACATGTTGTATCTATGACCTTTGATGTTGATTGATTGTAAACTTAACTGTGTTTGCATGGTTCTAGGACTATGCCTCCAATTGCAGTAGCTAAAATGGTACTGAGTTGACCCCATATCGAGTATCACAATTAACACACATTTGGAGGTTTTGTCTGTTTTTTGTCAGACTTGACAGGAAAAAGACAGGACAATCACAGAGCATAAAAAAGCCATCACAAACAGATCAGCTTCATGTTGGTCCCCCTCCATCCCAGTCTTCTGCAGGGTAGTGAAAAAATGCACATAAACATGTAAAAGAAAGAAGAGCAGAAGTCCTTACCAAAACTGATAGGCAAACACCCAGACCAAAACATATAATGAAACCTTTGATTCTTGTTGACCAGCTTAGTGTTGACCCTTCTGATATCTAGAGAGAGAAAAAAAGGCCCAGGGCAGATTGAAAATATATTAAATGACAATTCTGTCACAACATCACTTTTTTCTTGATCTCTTGTTGATTTTATCCACCCAGTGAAGTCATGTTCATCATTTGCACCTCTGTTGATAAAGAGTGACAACAAGGGAAATGAACTCCTAATGACATAATTATATAGAACTTGTCATTGCTTGCAAAAGGTACAGTAACTCTAGGAGTGCAAAAAGGACTACATAGCTTAGGTATGTAAACTAACAAGATGGGTTTTGAACTTTGGAGAGGAAATTGAATTATTAGGACATTGGTAGCACGCATGTACATAATCCACTCAGCCATTTAGTTTAAAAAAAAACCCCAGAACTGTCAAGATGCGGTTTAACACAGTTGATCAGGAAGATTACTAGATAGCGGATCCAGTCAATACTAGGTTTATATATAATAATATATAAGGGGACATTTTGACAGGATGACGTTTTGAAAATGGGACATTATGACCGTTGTCAAGTCATCTCAGGGCAAGGTATAATACGACTTAATGTTATCAGGCCTTACGAGAACGACTACCAGCTAGTAACAAGTGTCCGCTATAAATCAGCAAGACCAATTCGCATTAACATCTAGCCTTTACACTCACTGACTTTAATTATTGTGTAGGAGTGTTGTTGTTGTAAATCCTCCCACTTGTAATGTAGAATTTCGAATAATTACCCACTTAACGGTTGACATACTATACATTACCTGAGTGACAATACCCTTTTCTTCCTCCTCATCTTTCCCACTTAACACACTTTTTAGTTTGTCCATTTTTTTGTAGTTTTTGTTGAGAAGATAACAAACGTCAAATCGTTATAATAAAAATTCCGGGTCCCATCTGCTACTAAGTTGTCAGCAGACTTGTTGCGCGCGCAATACTCCTAAAATAGAAGTTGACTAAAAATCATACACAGTAACGGATGACAAGGACTTACCACCTAACTACAGTGATAAGCTTTGTTGTGTGCATAATATTATTTTAATTTTTTTCATGATAATTCAATATAATTTAATAACGAACAGTTTATGTTGATGGTAATATCTTCGACAGAAATATTGCATTTAGATACTATCGATTATCTCCCTTTGTATGAAATGGGTCAGTGCGTGTGACGTCACAGGTATATTTATAGCAAAACAGGCTGGGTTTGTTTACGTATGCAGTACATTTGACAGATCTAGGCCCGAGCGGATAGACGAGTGGCTGCTATCAAATTTTCTCCATTTTCAACGGCTGTTTTTCCATAAAGGTAACCACTACCAACTTAATCAGATAACTGTGGGCCAAAATAAGAATGAGATATTGTTGTTTAAGGTTTTCATAAGTTGTATTTGATCAATATAAGCGTTAGTATAAACCAAATGAGCAGATTGTGTTGCTATTCGGTTGTGAAACAGCTGAGCTAAAAATTCATTACTAGTGGCGTGTGCAAAAGGTCATATGAATATTTCAACGGAGGATAACCTTCTACATTAATTGTTGAGTTTTACTTTATTTGAACACAAATCGAATGCGTGGCCTTTTATTATGTGTTAGAATAGTGTACACATATAATGCAAATCAAGCCTGTTTATTTTTAAGCCTGTATTTATGTACAAATATTGAGTTGTGAACAGTAAACTCAGAAAATGGCTGTTTTTATTGCATATGGGTCAATTGACTTAGGGAAAAACTGGATACGTGCCAACATATTGTTATATTTTTTTTGTGCAGATTGTTTGCATTGTTGTCACGTGATGTAGTGGTTGTATTAGGATTGTCGTGTACCAGAGTAATGGAGTCTATTTTTACCACTGACGTTTAGCTGGTGTAATTGTTTACATTTATACCCATACATCTTCGTGCAATAATTTATGTCAGTTGTATAAATTACGTGGCCTTTTGTCCGACATGTGACGAGAGTTTGTTTAAATGGACAGAGTTTATAGAAATAAATTTTGAGATGTAATTGAACAATTAATTTATTCTTCGAAAATTTTGAATGAAAAGCAGATTTGTTTGTGATGTTCTGTATTTGTGTCCGTCGTCATATAAGTGAAATACCCTTGAGTACGACG
>JARFOD010147135.1:0-12726 GCA_031763545.1 Mopalia muscosa | reverse complement strand
CAATACCATTGAACCCTTACTGAACAAGTACTAAGGTGCCGCTCCTTAATACATATTAACGTAGCCTGTAACGTTAACATGTAGTAAACCATTACTACATATGCACCTTCATCCCTATGACCATAGCCTGTCACGGTCACCTGTTGTACACTAGGATACCCTACAGACAGGATGGCCGCCCTGTTGCTGCTCCTTACTACCTATGAACGCTGCCTGTAACGTTAACATGTTGTAAAAATTACTACAGGGTAAAGAACAACCCTTCCTTATTCTGTAATAATACAGGCGCTCTGCTGCTCCTTACTACAGAATAACGCTACCTGTCACGTTAACATGTAGTAAAAATTACTACATAAATAACGTGAGGGGCGTCATTTTCAATTTACTACATCAATACGTGTAGGGATCCAATTACTACATAATAACGCTACCTGTCACGTTAACATGTAGTAAAAATTACTACATAAATAACGTGAGAGGCGTCATTTTCAATTTACTACATAAATAGGTGAGGGGAGCCAAAATGGCTCCCCACACATTATTATGTAGTAATGATTTACTACATCGTAACGTACAACCCTTCCTTATTCTGTAATAATAAATACTAATCCTCCTGCCCTTTCTATACTACTGACATGCGTCCTCTATCTTTAGTTATGCGAGTAAACTCCCAAAGCGCACTGACTTTACGTCAACTTGTGACGTGTTAAAGACGTGGCAATATCCAATGTTATAGACATGAAGACTTCTTGTGTAAGTTGTGTATATCCCGTGGAAACATAACGTGTTAAAGGCGTGTTAAATTCCTGTGTATATCACGTGTTAAGGACTCGACCGCTAGTCAGGACAGAAAAAAAAACCATCTCTTTTCTTTTTGTGGCTTTTGTCAGTATTTCCAGATGATGATTATATTAACATCATATATATTTGGAAAGGTGAGGACTTCAAGATTCTAAATATAATGTCATATTATGCTTCATTTTATTTGATAATGGCATTTATAAAGAAAAACGTCAAATATTTTTTTTTAAATTGACCCTTGTTTGTTTCTATTACTGGGGGCATGAGTAGTCTGTATAAATGTGTATTCTACCATCCACAATCATGTGTTCTTCATGTTTACTGTTCAGTTCAAATACACGGTGTAGTCCCACGAAGCTTCAATTCCTCGATGTATACTCCCACGAAGTATATAAATGAAGGTGAGAATATTTCCCCAGTACACCTGTAGGGGCTGAATTAACCAGCCGGTGGGGGATTAAGTACAGCGTGGCTCTATTCTTAAGGGCAAGTTGACGAATGTTCAGTTTGTGTCATGCTATTACTAGTGATGTCTAATTCTGACACTTTAATCATTTTTTCAAATAATTTTTAACTGTACAAATGAGTTTTCCAAAGCTATGTATAACTTAATATGAAATTGTAAACATTTAACTTCTTAAATTACTGATTTTCCCTAATACTTTAAGGCTGTTTTCTCCATTATGGACAATGCATCAGGAGAACTATTTCAAATTTGGGACTGTCGACGACCTACCAGACCGACGAAGATTCATACCGATTTGTGCAGCGTGTTGTTGCTCTGCCTCTTGTACCCAGGTATCTTGTAGAGGATGTTTGGTTTGAGGCCATAGAAGATGCGCCAGAGTCCCCGGCACTATGTAACGGAGACATGGCTTGAAGGCAACTTTCCCCTTGCAATGTAGAACCATTATGAAACCGAAAGGGCCAGGACAACCAATTACTTGGAAGGGTGGCATAGTAAACTTAATAAATTTACATAGAAGGCCCCTCCCAACTTACTAAAGATAAGGAACGTTTTCATAACAGAACAGGCAGCAAACGGCATGAAACAGCTTTGTCGATTCGAAGCTGCCAAACGTCGTCATCACAGAAACATCGATACCAGGCTTTGTAAATTGAAGGGTAGCCTGCGTGGTCTCAGCTGAGGAAACAGTCATGCAATATGTGGATGCTGTCGCGTGTTTGATTTCAATATAATGTTTATAATATGTTATTGTGTCTGTAAGAAGAACTATTCTATAATTTATACTGTAAATAAACTGTCTAACTATATGTATGTTTAATTCTATGATTGATGGTTTTATTGTATGCTGTAAATAAAGATATCTTTAAGTTATGCGGTTTTGTGTAGTGTTACGTCCACCACCCTCAAACTGCTCCATGGACCCTTCTAACGGTACCAAACTCGACTCATCCAGCTGGAACACCTCACCGAGACAGGTCCCGACCACCACCTCCACTAGACCTTCACCAAACCCTGGATCAGCACTCGCAGTACTGACAAGCGTACCTTCAACATCAGCACCATCAGCAGTAGCTTCAACGTCTGCATTGACAACCATACCGTCACAAGATGATCTACAACGTGTCCAAGTCCAGGTGTCGAGCAGTGTCCAAGTCCAGGTGTCGAGCAGTGTCCCTGACCGTCTCTGTAAAAAAGCGCACGCTTTGTCACAAGGCATCGAGACGTCGAACAACGCACTGCGAGATCGCGGCCCGAGGTCGTGAGGTTTTGGTGCCCGAGCGTTCAAACGGGTGAAAATTCCGAAAGAATGGATCCTCAACAGAACTTGGTGGAACCCCGAGCATCCCGGTTCAGCCGACCGGTCTTGGAGACACCACCGCTCCACAGCCGTGGCACCTCCTACCTCGCCTCATTTCAGGACCTCACAAGCCCGGTCGAGGCCTCATCCTCCCTTGTAAGAAACCCGTTGGGGTTCCCGTGATTCATCCCTCAGTGAGTTCACCCATCCCTATGTACCACACACCGCCTTGCACACCCCATCACCCTATGTGACATTCGTGGGTCGGGGCGTTCACGGCACACCCTAACGAGCGCGGCAAGACGGCTTATTCCCCTCAGGGGTACCTCAACGAAAATCTCAACGCAAGCCACGGCACGACAGCGACGCCCCCTCTCCGTTGGAGTCACTTTTATGAGACCGACACTTACCCCCAACCTCTCAGTTACGTGTGACTGCCTGTGAGGACGAGATGTTTTACATGACCATACCCAGCAACAGTTGCATGGGGAAATTTCCCAACAATAGTAACACCCATTCAACTTCCCCAGGCTATCCGATTGGCGAGGGAGTTGGAATGCGGATTAGTGAGTGTCCAGTACCCCCACACGAGGTTCAACGTCCAGTCCGGTGAAGTGTACATCGACATCATCCTACTCGACTATCGATCCCAGGAACCCATATACCGACTGTCGCTGTCTGCACCGTACTAAACATCACCTAAATTGCTGGCCACGGTATTGGACAAGTTGTTGAAACACGCGCATCTTTCCACGCTGCACGACATCAAAGACGCCTAGACCTTCAACTTTGATGAAGATCGTCAAGTGTTACAAATCAGAACGGATCTGATAAGCTCGATACTGGACTTCAAGCATTGTACCTGTACTGCCACGTGATAGAACCTAGAGTAATCGGCAATACCCTCGCCCCTCTGTTGCGGACGGCGAGCATCGACCATCACAACAACGGAGTACAAGTGAGCCGTGAATTTCAACATATTCAATTACTCACCATGCATAACAAAGAGTTTGCAACGGTGAAGATCGATATAAGGGACGACTATGGACAATTGGTACCAATTTCCCGTGGTAAGGGGATCGAGATCCAATCGATCCACCACAAAAACAAACTTTACCGAGATCATCTAATAAAAAACACCCAAGAAGCATGTGATCTATATAAACGCTACCGAAACAAACTAAATCATACACTAAAACTAGCGAAGGTTAAATACTACGAACAAAAGTTTAACAAGTATAACAATAACATAAAAGATACCTGGAGAACAATAAGTGAACTTCTCGAACGTAAAGGGTCTAAAAACAATCCTGATTACATAACAAAAGATAATACCAAAATTACTGAACCTACTGACATTGCAAGTCTTTTCAATGAGCACTTTTGTAACGTTGCTTCCCAACTTGCAGATCGCCTTCCAGATTCAGGCAATGCAGAATTTGAACATTTTCTTGGCCCAACGGTGCCTGATAACTTTGTTTTCGACCCTATTTTACCAGAGGATATTGTTCGTATAACATCTGGCTTGAAAAACTGTTCTGCAGGTGTCGACAATATTCGCACGTCACTTGCCAAACTCGTCGTCAGTTACATAGCTGAACCTCTTGCCTTTATAATAAATTCTTCTTTCTTACAAGGACTTGTTCCAAATTTTATGAAAGTAGCCAGAGTTAGCCCAATTTTTAAAAGTGGTGATCCTCACGATATTAATAACTACCGCCCATTTTCAGTTTTGCCTTGTTTTACCAAAATTCTGGAACGAGCGGCTACTGAAACACTCTCTTTATTAATACAGAATCAAAATATCTTATGCCCCAACCAGTACGGGTTTCGATCCAACCACTCTACAAACGATTCTCTACTAAATCGTTATGACAAGTAAATAACTGCTAAGCAAGCAAAACAGTACTCAATTGCCGTATTTCTTGATTTATCAAAAGCCTTTAATACGGTAGACCACCATATTTTTTTGCAGAAACTATCTTACTACGGCATCCGAGGCACGGCTAATAAATGGCTTGAGAGCTATCTTTCAAATCGAAATCAATGCGTCAAGTATAACGAAATTATCTCTGCACCTTTACCTGTTACCTGCCGGTGTTCCACAAGGATCACTCTTAGGGCCAATTCTTTTACTTTGTATATTAACGATAAATACAACGTGTCTAATATGCTACATATTATACTATTTGCGGATGATACATCTGCTACCATCTCCAGCACCGATCCAGAACTATTACAAACAATCGTTACCGATGAATTGCAAAATCTTTATAACTGTCTTGTTGCCAACAAACTAACCTTAAACATCAGCAAAACCAAATATATGATGATAAAACCATTTCAAATTCTCCTAATAGTATTAATGATTAATAAACAAGTGGAAATCAAATTGAGCCAGTGACCAGTTACAATTTTTTAGGAATATTTATCAATGATGCAATAAACTGGATAACCCACATTAACTACATTCCATCAAAACTTTCGAGAAATGTCGGCATAATTAATAATATAAAATACTGTCTGAATAAGCAGACTCGATTAATGTTATACTATACCCCGTTTTAAGCTACGGAAAGGTTATTTGCGGTAACACTTTTAAGACCCACCTAGCGCCCCTTATGTTACAAAAGCGACTTCTTCCTGTCATAAATTTAAAAGGCAGATTTGCTTATACCAATCCTATTTTAACTGATTTCAAAATCCTGCCGCTTAGAAAAATCAATGTTTATTTTTTGCTGCTATTCGTCCATAAATTCTTGTACTGTAATCACTCGCTTCCAAGAAGTTGTTCCAATTACTTTTCTCTTCCTCATGAACTTCATCAGTACCCGACCCCCCAATCTGGCCTTAACTTGTATACACCTTTTCACTCCAGCCAGTTAACCTTCCGTACAGTAAAAATCAAAGGTCCTGTTGTCTGGAACGCATTACCTGTTCACCTCAAACAGATTAACTCGAAGTCTTTGTTTAAGTCTCAAATCAAGACATACCTAATACATTTGTGATGCATTTATATATGTTCAATGTTTTTCGTTATATATTTCATGTTTTACAATACTTCAAGATATTGTATTAATGAATTACCTTTACAACCGCAAATTATGCCCCTATGAGTGTGTGTATATTTATTCACCCCTACTGTTACTTTCGTTTTTTGCATGTTCCGAAATTTATGAGTTTACTAACTTGGGATGCAACGAGCCCATCGGTGTTTTAATCCCGCCAAAAATTATCAATTAATGTATATATGATTTAGTATTCATGTCGTTTGGGGATTCCACTTTCTGTAGTGTATTATGCGGCGAGTTTTGGCGTCATTCCGCTGGTATCTGGGGTCCTGTTTTTTGTCCCATGCTGTCCTGACCTGCTGGATTTGCCGCATGACTGTGCTAGTAGAGAAAGTGTTGTTCCTAGATGGCGTGGATACTGTTGATTTTACTTGTCTATACTAAACAAATTAAATTAGGTATATATATATTTCTTTTCGGTGAATAAATATTTCAATTTAATTCAAAAACTGCACAATCATCATTTCTAGTAAAGTTCTCCGATTATATCTGAGACTTCATATTAGTTTTTATACTCATAGTACTAAATCACTTGAATGTGTGTAAGGGGAGTCAGCTGGAATCCAGTTACCCCTCTATCTCCCTACCCCCATCCACACACACACAGAATGTCTGTACAGCTCAACAGTTGAGGGGCTCAGACCAAAAAAAACTTACCCCGCCTACTTCCTATCCCACCGAAGTGAATGCGCCGGGGCTGTAGAGAGTCTCTAGTATCTTGAAAATTCTGTTCATCAACATCTTTCGTAGTTTTTTGTTTTATTTGTTCTGGTTTCATTTTCTTAAAAGCTGAAATACAAAAAAACCCAGTAATTCATGCATGAAAACGGAACATATAAAACCAAATACAATACGTTAATTCGTTTATTCATTGATTGATTCATTCATTTATTCATGCACACATTCATTCACGTCCACATTCATTCAGGCACACACACATTCACACTCATACTAATTCACGCACACAAGATAGCGGAACAAATAAAACCAAAGACAATCATCCATTCATTCATGTACTTATTAATTAATTCATTCATGCATTAATTCCTTCACACACACATTAATTGACGAACAAATTCATTCACGCACACTCTCATTCACGGTTATCAAGTATTACAAGCGTAACTAGTGCCAGTTTGTACTTTCGCCACGTTTTGAATTAGTAATTAATTATCTAATGAAATTTAAACTTTCTACCATTGACACCTTGCTCAAATTAATTTAAACAATATTTCAAAGAGGATGTTGGTTGCCTCAATATCTATTTTTTAGTATTGTTTATCGCTTCTCTGTCCCTATAATTAGAAGCCTGAACTTCCCTGTCTGACTCTTTACTGTAGAATACAAAGGACTACAGACTTTTTTTTTTCGCGTTTAATAAACATTACACGTGTTACTTTTTACACCTACTATATTGCTGGCCGCCCAAAGGGTAACGAAAACAGCATTCGGCTTTATTGGTTATAATGGAACTAGTCGAGAAAACTGTATGATACAATCTGACAAACTGTGCAAATGTGTGCTACAAGACACCACAGCGCATCGGATTCGTCTTCTATCGAATTTATAGAGCAACCTATAAAGCGGAATTAATATCAAGTAACCGTTTGAATTTATAGATCAACTGATAGAGTGGAACTAATACCAAACAATTGTTTGGCAGTTAATTAGAAAACCACATTACAATTTATTCTTTGACAGAAACATTTGTCATACCGACTCGTTCAAACATCACTGTAGGCTCTTTTCTCAAAACCTCATAAACTATAAATGGTTTTCACATAACACTCACATCTTTGTACGACCGCTTTATCCTCGTAGTCTCTCTGTAGACAGTCAATAACACAACACCCAACCAGTAAAGCCCAAAAGGCGAAGATGACTACAGTCTTCATTCCGGCTTTGTCAACAGGTTGTTTGTTATACAGTGTGCTCGTCCGAAAACAGCTTCTGGTTTGGACGAAGATTGAATAAGGGTATGTGTTGAATTTATTCACTGATTTAAATAGAAATGCTTAAAATAACGTTGATTCAGACTTGGATGCAAAAATATAAATCATTGACTTTAAACAAGCCTTTTGGAACATTTACTACAAATTATGAATATAAGTTAAATATACATCACTTTGATCAACGTCTTGTCTCGTGGTCGTATACCATAATCGTGTTCTCGCGAGAGTCTATAAAATAGACGAGACTAAAACAATTCTCGTATACTATACCAGGCTATTGCGCATCACCTTCTCCCAATATACTACAGACCAACAAATAAAAGACATGCAAGACAAGAAGGCCCATATGTATATAAGAGTAAATGTCTCGATATAGGAAGTAGAATTTATTATATGTAAGAATAAATATATAAACAGTTATTATATTTGTTTGACAGACCAATTAGCGATATCACTAAAACTGGCGTCACAGAGTATCTCTAACCATCAGACACATATATGTATCCTTTTAACATTTCTAGATAACCACTTCTTGTTTTGGTATGGAAACCCTTTGAAACAGAAGCGTTAAATTCATCCCCCGTGAAACCTACACGTTGGTTAGGTAAAGTTGATGTTACACTTGTGATGCTGGGCCCTAATGATAGTGAATTCGACCGTCTCAATAGCAAACACCCCAGGATAAAGTTCACCGTGGAAATAGAGGACAATGAACAGCTCCAATTTCTAGATATACTAATCGACAGGATCACGGGTTACATTGTCACATCTGTGCATCGTAAACCAACTCACACAGACCAAGATATCCACCACAAATCCAACACCCACAAAGGGTGGAAACCGGTATAGTACAGACGTTAGCAAATCCAGCCTACAACATTTGTGACCAAGAGAATATAGATGTTGGACTTTCTCACCTCAACAACGTATTTACCATGTATAACCATTTCCCTCACAGCACAGCCCAGAAAGCTATAAACAACATCCAATCACCTCTACTACTAAACAAACTCATCATTCACCTACACAGATTCCATTCCCTACACTATTTGTCACCAAGAGAATATAGATGCTGAACTTTCTCGCTGTAACAAAGTTTTTACAATCTATAGCCAGTACCCTCACAATTCATTCCAGAAAGCTTTGAACAACATTCAATCACCTCCCAAACTCATGATTCACCTATACGGATTCCCATTCCATACACTGGACAAACCAGCTGGCAATTAAAACGGATCACACAGCAAACCCTTCCCATTGATCTTTCCTTCTCAGCAAGATCCACTTTAAAATCAGCCATAGGAGCTACTGATGAATTAGGGGAAGTAACGAATGACAGTAAAGGCTGTGTCTACAAGATTAATTGTGCTTGTGGTCAGTCATGTCAAGAACAAAGTTGCTGACCGCGGCCCGTGCGAATCAAAGTGTACCAGGCAGTCGCATGCAATGCCTCTCTAGAAAAGTCTTCAGTGGCTGCACACCTATCCCTTCATCCAAATCACTCCGCCTATGGGGCAATGTCCACATTATTTCTGCTAACATTAACAATTGGAAGAAACGTGTAAAAAATTTCTATGAACATGTGATATTTAAATTTGTTTCACATTTTGAATAATTTATACAATGTTGAGGAGAAAATATTGTTTTAGAATTTGTAGTACATTCTGATCAAGCAAGAGAAGTGTAATATTAAGATGAAGTTTTCAAATAAAATAATGATCTTACCTCCAATGCAATGAACGACAGGTAATGAATCCTCATTCAGACTAGCACCCTGTATATTAACAACAGATTTAAACTACAGACAAAATTAAAACAACTGATAGGAATTTTGCTGTATAACTGGGGACAGGAAGTCTTAATATTTACGAAGATTCCAGGTAGTTAACATTGAGAGTTTTTTAAATTTTGGGCTAAAATCTTTCAACTGTCTATGATTGTGTCGAAATCAGTATCCAGATGTCATAGATGAATTGTACATATTGTTGTAGGATCCACTCATGGCAAATATGTGAAGTCTGTTATATCGATTTTCACACTTTAAATAATTGATAACATGGTTATTGTATTCATGTAGAGGAAATCATGCTACAGCTGTGGATTTTTAAACTACCGCCCAAAACAAGGTACAGGTTCGTAGTTGTAATCTCCACTGTTTTTTTTTTTCTTCCCTATGTTGGTAAAATGTGTGTTTGTCCAAGCTTATTATCTTTCTGCTTATACGAACTGAATATTATATTAAAAAAGCAATAAGGACGTTAGTAAAAAAAGCCTTCAATACGATGAACAGTTTAATGAAATGGATTTCTGACTTTGAGAAAGCCGTGTTAGTCCAAACGGTCTTCGGAATTCCAGTTTCCTAGAAATCTAAGCATGCTCTTCCCTGATGACTTTAAATGTGCTAATTATTTAATATGCATTATGTTTTAAATCGAGGAATAAATCAATATTATTGTTACAATAGCTAGAATTTCCTCCACATATAGTCAGTCTGTTTAGAAATTAAACACATTCAATTCCTCGATCTAAGCAAGCCCAAAGGAACAGCTAATAAACCACTACACTTTTATGTTTAAACATAAACCATGTTCCGGCAATCCCAGAAAAAGTCAATTCCTTTATCACAATATGTAGGAATGATTTTTAAATGGCTAATTTTATGTGAGAACTGAAGAAAAACAGCTTTCTTTGTCATTTGGCCTTTTGTTATATACGGTCTATAAAAAGAACTATAGAAACGCATAGTATAGTCCATATAAAGTATCAGAATTTCAGGAATAATCAATTTATGTAGGTAACGTAGAAGTGTCAAAGTATAGTATAGTTAGAATTCCAGGAAAAGTTAATCTATGTAGGCAACATAGTAGTGTCAAAGTATAGTATAGTCCATATGAAGTTACAGAATTCCAGGAATAGTAAATATATGTAGGCAACCTAGCAGTGTTGAAGTGTAATATGGTACATATGAACTTTGAGAATTTCTGGAATAATCAATTGATGTAGACAACGTAGAAGTGTCTAAGTATAGCGTAGTTCATATGAAGTATCAGGATAAATGTCAATAAACGTGGAAATGTGTCATTTTATCGAAATAATTAGGCCAACACACTTTTTAATTGGCTAGCTAGCTAGATAGAATGAACATGCAATCGGAATCCAATATGACCTTCCTACTTGCGCATTTTTAATAAAGGGACTGTGATATGTAGTGCACTGAACACGTGATCGATGTCTGAAGAAATAAAAGTCCATCAGACATAAGCAATAAAGGATCACCCATACATAATACGTTTTGGCAAATTCTTAACTATATTACAGTATTTGTAATAAAAATATGCAACAAAACTTATTGCCTCGAAATTATTCTTTTATAGTTTACTTCGAGAGACGCGTGTTGATTGGACCAATCAATATTTTGGTAATTGTAAAAAAAGTAGCTTTCATATCATTAATTTGGTTTACAAATATGGATTTCGTAAATTTATTTAGATCAATTTACCCAGTTATGCATACTTTGGTATAATTATTAAACAGCGGCATTTTATGTTGGATAAATTATTTTCTCTTCAACAAAGTATGAGTGAAAATACTTTTTGTCATTTTTTTGTGGGGTCAAACGACAACCGTGCGCCTAGAATATCATATCTGACGTAAGACAAACAGTATTTACTTTCGTTTTATTAGCCTCGAATATAGTTCTTAAGAAAAATTAGTGTGTTTGTGGAAATTTGTTTTTGGTGGAGTATTTGGTATTAATGTGAAGTAATTGAGTTGAGGTTTCTGGTCAAGGTAATATTATAGCCTCAATATTTCATACTTGATGTATTTATCACCATTTGATGGATGGGTGATTCGGCCGTTGTTTATATTCTGAAATAGCTTGACAACACTTATAACACTCCCGGCTCTGCAACTCAAAATTTTGACGGTCATGGTCTGTCGAGATTTTAACTCTGAATACAAAAGGACCCATTAAAGTATGTGCAAGGGGTCTTCGCTCAAGGAAAGTTTGGGGGGGGAGCTGTGGGGCCAAACGTTAACATTGCGGTTTGTGGTAAAATCATAGTGCTATTATGCCTTGTTACCAGTTAAATGTCCAAAGTTGATTCTTCCATAGCTTTTATAGATCTGTTGTCATAGTTTGAATTTTTTATGAGTGAAGTACTGACAAAATGCTTTAATTCAAATACATACAATTTTTAACTGATCTCCTTAATTTTTTTTTTTTACTTAATTTTTTTTGTAAATGCATGGATTTGAAACAATAGCAGGTCATTTGTTTTCTCTCAACATCTTCATTTCTGGAGTCTATGTACCATCCTCTTGAAAAATTCAAATGTTGTTTAGACCTTTCTCTTATATTATGTGAAAATGTCCAATTATTTTACCATTATAGAGGCCCGGATAATTTTATCATTACAGAGGCCCGGCTGGCTATTCAGTCTGCCCTCTGTGAACAGGGATGTTGCCGCTTGTAGGAGGGGTCTGTCATAAAGAACCGTAAGAAAGGTATACTCAGCTACAAGAACCCTCTATCAGGTTGGTACAAACTTAAACATGCACATCGAGTTGCAAACATGGTAAACGCAGCTTTTTTAACCTGGATCCCAGGCTCCATGTGTCACATTTGTGTCACCAGCCAAAGCCAACATGTATAAAATTTGACCACCCGAGCCTGGATCCTGGAGCGGTAGTTTATCCATCTCAGTGGACAGGTATTCGTAGGCCAGGCTGCATGTCAGGGTCATTGGCCATTCCCTACTTGTTTCATTTAATAAACAAACCATGCCAGAATCTGTCCTCTCCTCTCCCTCCCCAATGTTAACATTTAAATGAAAATAAGAAATACTGCCATACATTGATTTCTTCAGTGTAGAACATTATATAGAATTGGTGTCATTTTTTTATGAATAATATCAGCCAGTTGGACTTTAATATAACCAGTATTTTATGAGGGTGTTAGTTTTAGTAGTATAGATGGTCTCTTATTACATTGGCTATATTTTCTAGGTCTCTTTTTTTGGAAGAAGCTTGTCTGTGATATTTTCGCTGGTAATCAGTCCCTGTCTGCCTTTGGTGCGATGTACCTCGGAGCGGGGGGGGGGGGGGGGGGGGGGGGGGGGGGGGGGGGGGGGG
>JARFOD010147134.1:0-26772 GCA_031763545.1 Mopalia muscosa | reverse complement strand
AACTGCCAGCACAGTGTTACATCAGCTGGAAGAGTCTACTATGGTTGCTATGGGTGTCAGGTATATACCACACTTTCCACAAACGTACACTCTTTAAAAAATACGGATCTTATGTACCCTTTAAAGGTTCTTCAGTCATGGCTCTGGGGAAACCCTTTATTGTTTGTGTGGAACCCTCATAGTAACTGTTCTTGGTATTACTCCGTTTCTTCTTATATATGGAAGAACCGTTTTGTCGAAATGATTCGATATAGAATCATCCTATTTTCTAATGAACCTTCGAAGAACCATTTTTTCTAAGGGTGTAGAATAAAAAGATTCTCCTGGAATTGAAAGTTTTTACTGGTAAAAACAAATATTCTTGCTATTGGCATCTCATCGTTGTCAACATAAAGAAGGCACATTTTGCAGTACTCAGAAGCAATATGATTAAATGTTGCATTTCTCCTTAGAGTGATCTTATATACGATATTTGCATTGATGTTTTATGTTGTAGATTTTTGTCCGGGACTTCGTTGTGAAAATGGAAAGAAGAATATCTCCAATTGCCAGTGTACATGTAGGTAGAATTGAAGATCAGTTTTGTAAAGCATTAAAATGTAAAAAAAAAAAAAATAATAAAATACCGAAAACACAACTGTATAATTAAGAAAAATTTATTCAGTTAAATATCTGTTTTCATTTTTTAGAACTTTATTGCGCAGTACTACTACTTACGTTTTCATTGTCGCAAATACCTTGACTTACGTTGGCCATCCTTGAGACAAAATTATTGTCGCCCGCCTGTGTTATACTCAAGTGAGGCAACAGGAGCCCAATCTGTGCTGTCTTTTTGTGAAATCATGTTATTGTCCTGTTTTGTCATTGTTTGTTCTGGCGGGTTTGGTTTTCGTCACACAAGCCGTCATGAGGCTGAAACAACCATAAGTACGGCGTTAAACCCAAATCAAATAAACACACTTTGTTTGAATATTTGCACAGATCCATGTGGAAACAGAACTTGCCAGAACCGCGGAAAGCTGGACGTAGAGTCTTGTAACTGTACATGCAAGTATCCGTATGCAGGCGCTGATTGTGAAAACAGTAGGTATTTCAACCCTTTTTGTGTGTCGGGTAGTTCATTTGCTACGTTCAGACACATCGTCCCGATGAAATCTGTACTGTAAACTTCAGAGGATATCCTTTATTTCATGTGTTTTGATCGATGTTCATCATAAAACTACAACAATTTTGCCAATCAAATGCGTTAAATTTGATAAATTTGCTAACGCCTTCACTTTAAATTTAGCCGTCATAATGAGCTATAGCTTACCCACCAGTAGATGGCGCTGTATAGAGAAAAAAATTGATGCCACATCAGAATTCATGTAAACTTATAAAAACTTTGCACAAAGTGCCGCTTGACTATAGGCTAGAAAAATTGCTTTAAGCTCGAAATCCCAAACCTACAAATCATCTCCAAGTTGACCTGAAAGAACCATGCATCGAATCGTTCTGGAGCTGTTATCCACCAAGCTGATTATTTCTTTTTTATCCTAATATCAATTAATATGAAGCCGTTGAAATCAGCGAATCATTGTGGATTGATTCCTTGCTGGGCATTTTACACCCACAAAAACCGCAAGACAGTTTATCGATACACCAACTGGCAAATTTGCTAATCGGCGGCGAAACTCCGGAGACCTGCGATACACCGGGGTTTTGGTAGCTGATTATAAGATCGCTGTGTTCAATTCACATAATTTATTTTAAAAAGTGTCCGTTAACCTAAAATAGCGAAACACCATACATGTTTGTAAAAAAATTCGCACTCAAACCATCAAAGGTGCATTATTTTGGCTAGGAAACCTTTCACACAGCATAACTTATAGGAATCGTCCTACCATGATATACTTTAATAGTTTCTCTTTTTTTTCTTTTCCAGAGGATTGCACTGGAAAATTGGATCCTGATTTTTGTCAAATTTACTGGCCAAAGTACCTCTGTACTTTCTCCCTGATCCTGAAGTACTGTCCAGTCATGTGTGATATATGCCCAGGTATGCCATCATAATTAATGGTACCGTAGACGTATGTTTAAATTTTTATCAAAATATGACTCATTAAGGTGCTTCAGTCGTGGCTCTGGTTGTACCCTTTATGGTTCTGTACAGAACTCTCAGAGCAACTGTTCCAAGTATTTCTCCCTTTCTTATTAAATCAAAGAAGCGGTTTTGTAGCAATGGTTCCACAAAGAACCATCCTCTTTCTGGAGAAACCTCAAAGAACCATTATTTCTAAGATTGTACGCTATGGGCACAACTCATTTATGGAATGAAAATCTTAAACATTCGTCCACGAATTTCCGTTATTGTTATTTATTTGTTTCAATATTGATATTTATGCAAACCTTGCACTTTCTGTTTAACTCATTTCAAAATCAAAATTTCCAGGAATTTTGTTTTCATACCATTATTGTGTTGGTGAACTTTTACATATGATTCGAAGAACCCGAAAAAAACAAAAAAATTCTGTGTGCGAGGTTTCTGTTACATTATATAATATGATGTGAACTTCAACAAAATAAATTTCAATCCGCCCATTTCCAATTTTTTTTAATTTTTTTTTGTTTTAATAATATCTTCTTTGATTTTCGTTTGCCAGGTCCATGTCCAGATATAAGCTGTCAAAACCACGGCTTGCTCACCAAAGAATGTGTGTGTCGCTGCCACTATCCATTTACGGGTCTGGAATGCGAAACCAGTAAGTTTCACTTACGGCGAAATTAGGTATAATAGCGAAAACGGACATCACATTGAATGCTTTATTGCGCATTTGCGGCACATTTGTTAGGCTTTTTGCCGGAATGTAATGGTTTTACAGTGCCTTCGTTGTTCTCAATACTATACCAAGAAAGTTTTCATGCTAAAATTGTCATATCGGTTCAAAAAGACCAAAACCCTTCACAACGCTTGTTTCAAAATTGTGACTGCATAGACTTCGTTTCCGTCATATAAAGGAAATACTTTTAAGCACGTTTTTTAGTAACAGCCAAATGTTCATCCGCTGACAAAGGGCGGATCGGACCGGATTAGGGTAACTCTGAAATTGGATGTTTAAAAGTAAAAACTGTTCTGACAATCCTCGACAAATGGTCATTCTTTTATCAGAGGCTACTACGAATGTATTTGTATATAACCGATGATAAGTTAGAGAAACTGTGTTATGTGGCTTTTAATACAAGTAACTATGTGTATGCTTTCGAATACTTACAATAATGCTGGAAGAAAGGTGACTGTCAACTGATTTAAAGCTGGGTTTTCGCGACACCATGAGCCTCAGATTATTGTTTATATTGTATTTCTCTCTTGCTTTAATTCTTTTAAATATTCTGTTAATTCAGCATTATACTCATAATTTTGTAATTTTAATCTGCGAATATATAGTTAATATCTACTTGTGTGTGTCTGTGTATGTTAGCATGTATGCGTCTTTATATATTTAAATATCTTTAATGGCATCAGTGGGATAATTTTCTATATGTATTCATTTTTTTAAATGCATTTTTGCTGCTGTTACTGTTTTATTATATTGTTAATTTTTATCAGACCTGTAATTGGACTTAAAGTCTGTATGGTTTCTGAATTAAAATAAACAATAAACAAAAAACAACTTTCTCTTTTAATTTATTTTTCAACCATCCGATACCAGTTACTTTTTTTCTTTTAAATAATATCGATTTTTTGTAATATTCTGGAATCGTATTCGTATTTATTATTTGTGCTATATATATTTCATATTGTACATCACCAGACGTTTGTGAAAACGTTTACAATTGTACGCGAATGCGTGCAGTATCAACCAATCACAAATAGAAGAAATGTGACAGACTGAGTGTAGAAGGGATTTGTCATTCGCCAACAGAATAATTAACCCACCATGCGTATGTTTTTTTCCCCCAGAAAATTGCACAAAGAAAGTAGACCGAGCTGAATGTGGCATAGATTGGCCTCCGGGATTCTGTGAACGCTTCTCTAATGTTCGAATATACTGTCCCAATTTATGCGGAATTTGTCCAGGTGAGTGTTTCGTCTGAGTGGACGGTTACCTACGGGAGATAATTCAGTTCAGGGTAACTAAAAAGAGCAGGTAACTCTTTCTGATCAACTACAAATTTTAATAACTCCCATATTTTATCATGTCGTAGATGTCTATTTGACAGAATTGTTTTCTAATTTGCGCCGATTTGTTTATTTGAGGTAATGTATCTCAGATATGCTCTGTAACACATATTCATGACATACCGATTATCTCCCCAGAGTGTATAATGAATCGAATATGTTTATTGGACAATTAAAACAGTGAGCCTTTATGAATTTAACAGTACCCCTCTATACAGAATTTAGCCGAAATATAGAATACCAAAAATGACTTCAATATTCGGAGTTGAATTTATTTTATTTTATTATTCAGAATAGCAATTGAAGAAAATGTAGGCTAAACATGTAGGACCCAACGAGATTCGCTCATAGGTTTTAGTAAACCAAATTCAGAGAGAAATTTTAAATTAATATCCGAGTATCTGAGCTGAAGATATGCAGCTTAAAGTTGTATGTTTTGTAGACTCGATTTTGTTCTCCTTTTTTGTTTTGCTAAGCCTTGTTTCCGTCCTGTAAGCCAGTCCACTGACTAGTTTGAATTTAAATAAATCAAATGTTAAATTTGGGATCTTCTAGTTGAATGGATCTGCTATCTTGTCGCTTTGCATGGGAATGTATTAGAACCTTGTATATGTGATAAAGACGCTCTCGCTTAGCGGATAGCTTGTGCGCTTACTGATCCATTAACAAATATATTATTGACTATTTCAGCGGTTTGTGAGGGGAAGTTATGTATGAATCTTGGTAGCCTAAATGTGGACACGTGCGAGTGCGCATGTCACCAGAATTTCACAGGAGAATACTGCCAAACCGGTAAGTAACAGAATATAGGACAAGCAAGCGCTTTCCTCTCAATGTATTTTAAATCATCGTCCCGAATTAAAACAAATAAGGAAAACTATGTGAAATTGACACGCGACAGACCCTGTTAGTGATGAATATTTCTTCTGTGTCACAATAACTCCAGTGACAAAATCCATGAATGCTGTATTTATATTAACAATGGTTTCTATTTAAATATTCTTCATCAAATCTGAAGACATTTTACGATATTGGTCTTTTATTAATATTTTCACCTTTCAATACTTCAAAGTTACAACAGGATTATGTTTGACCTTGTGTAAAAGTTAAATATGAGTTATGACATATTTGCCGTAACCTATATTCAACAGGTACAAAGGAACATCTTTGGTGAATCCAATAATCATGGTAAAGCAACGAAACATTTATTGACAATGCAGATGAATCAAACTATTAGTACAATTGAACTACTTTTTCGAATTAGCATGGTGTCATATGTGATTGATAATTAATTGTTACTAAACGTTTCTGTTTATTGATTTGATCTATTTGGAAAAACCTTATCTAGATTTGATCCATAAACCAAAACGTTGAGTCAAAATTAGTTCGTCATCTTACTTTGTAGATGTTGCTATACTTTACTTATAAACCTCCTCAGTAGAACATGTAGACATGCATGATATTCTTTTTTTCTTGTAATTATCTTATTTCTCTCGTCATCTTCTCTGTGTCCATGCTTGTAAAAAAGTAACACTTAATTTACCAACACCGTTCCTTGTTTCTATGGTAAAGACATATACGGCTGATCAATACGGCTTTCCCCTACTACACACTCTTAGAAATAATGGATCTTTGGAGGTTCTTTAGAAAAGATGGAACCATCTGCATGGAACCATTACGACAAAAACGGCTTTTTGACATAATAAAATAGGGAGATATACCTGGAACAGGTTCTATGATCGTTCCATAGAGGATTATAAAAGCTTCCATCAGATCCATGACTGAAGAACCGTAAAGGGTTCTATTGCCCTAACTTAAAGGCTTTATAGATTTATTATTAAATGTGTTAACCGATTTATTATTAAATGTGTTAACTATTAAATTCGATATATTTTACAGAAAAGTGCGGAGGAAAGTCGTGCTTTAACTACGGAACGCTGGATCTTGATACATGTTATTGCCACTGTCCACCAAACTACACCGGTGATGGATGCGAAGTCTGTTAGTAAACTATTACTAAGTCTCTTTTTAATTCATTATCATATGTTTGAATATGTTTACCCGTCAGTTTACTCCATTGTTTACCCGTACGAAGTAGAGATCTCTCTCTAAGCGATTGTCCACAATTCGTATACAGTCTACGGGTTGGTCTAACTTATTTTGTTAAAAGTAATGGAAATGTGTTTTTAAAGGAGCAAAACAAGAAAGTGCGCTCAGCGGAGGCGAACAAAATTGTTATTGTGTTATTTTTCACTTATCTGTCTACGTTGTACTATTATAAAGCATACATAAGAGAGAGAAGCTGTCTGGCACTTCAGCTAGCTTATAGACTAGACTACACTATTGAAAATGACTGAAGGGGTGAAGGGACATAACTGTTTGAGTAATGTATTTCTCCTTAGGATATCATCGGAAGCAAGGCGTCTTTCTCTCTTGTTTTCTGGTTTAAATTATTTGTCCGCTAGCAGAAACTAGTCACACTTTTCTAATAAATTTTTTTATAAAATAATCACAAATATCCTGAAATGTATTTATTATTTGTTCGAAATGTATAGTCACAAATATGCAACACGAGACAACCGTTAAAAACATTTGTAATTGTAAGAAAATTGTGTAAAGTAAAGCATTCACAAAAAGTAAAATTCCGAACACGGGAAAATAATTGTAGGACGTTTCGACATTTTATTTTGTCCTTTACATGACAAAATAAAGTGTTGAAAACGACGAGTAATGAAGTTGTCTGTGTTCGGAATCACATAACTGGTGCATCATACTAGACTTACTGGCTAAACTGCAGGTTTTTATCAGTCATTCTCTTACAGTGAAATAATCCTCACATTATAGCTTGAAACGGAGTCTTTCATTGTTCATTGTCTTGTTCAGGGGCCTGTCCAGAGACTGACCCACCGGACTGCGGGACGACTGTTATGCCGTCATACCAATGCTTTACCCATTGGGATGTGCCATTTATCTGCCCATACATGTGTGGTCACTGTCCGCTGATATAGCAGGAACTTTCATGAGCTTTGTGTAAGTATTCACTGACATTTCAAAATATTGTTGTTGTTGTTGTTGTTGTTGTTGTTGAAATCCTAGTTTTAGAACCGCTTTCCGTGTATAGATTTCTCGTCGCGATATTTGATTTGTTTGTTTCTTTGCTTGGGGATTATCATCTTTCTCAAGGCCATTTCACTTCTACTCTGCCCTACTTAAATACTGTGGAAAACTGACAACAAATCTCGTAAAGCTCACCCCTCGTGCCGGAGCAAACTCGTGTAACTACTACCCATACATCATGTCGGAACATCCCTCATCCATTTCCGTTCTCTTAATAACCTCAGGTGAGGAGCGGATCATATCGGATTGCAATCACGGGAAGTAACTCGCATGGATTTACTTTCATTATATGACTGACTTATCCATGTGACTTGTGTTAATATGATGCCGTCATCCTTATTAAAATGCTTACAAGGGACACAATTTGTATATTGTCCAACAAGTTATACAAAAGAAAGGAACGTTGTTTTGTTCAAATGTGATTTTACCCAAGAAACGGGCCGTTTGGTCTGTTGTTTTAGTACAAATCCGTGGGGTACTTTGGTTAATTTCAACCCATACGTACAAAACCTCCAGCGGGTAACATTAGGGCCTACAAATGATACCCTATACAAATGATCGTGCACTATTATTGCTTCAAATTCACCTCCGAGATGTCTGTACCGGTATGGAAAGAGTCGAATGATGTTCCGACATGGTCCGAGATAACTGTACCGGTACGCAAAGAGTCGAATGATGTTCCGATATGCTTATATACGTCAGGTCGACAAGGGGCTCGATACGTTAGAACAGATCCACGGTCGTGGGTTTCCCAGAAATTCGTAATAAGGATTGTTTCCTGGTGTTATTATCATACAAGACTTTACTGTATTTCAAGGGTCACCTTTTTAACCAATAAACTATTTTTAATGCCAAAAAGTGTTAATGTTTAAATTGGCCAACCAATCGCCCTCAAAGAAATCATTAATTGTAATATTGGTTCAAAATAGGGGCAAAATAAGCATAACTTGAGACAGTCATGTGTCTATCAGCTGAAAAAGTGTATTTAAATGGTAAAGAAAAGTTAGTCGCAGTAGAGAGACTGTAAATAGCTTTTCGAAAGTTGTATCCAGTGCATGTGAATAACTTAAACTTTTTTATTTAAGACATAGCAGGCACTCAATTGCATGGTTAAATATATATGAAGGAAATGAATGGAAAAATATGGAATCGAACCAGGGGCCTTTGTGTTACAGGCCCAGTACCCCGCTGACTCAGCTGCAGAGGCTCATGGTCAATACATGCGTTAACATGAATACATGTTTATATATGTGTTCCTACCTTTATAAATTTGGAATTATGTTATAAATACCCAGGAGAATGGGCTGTAATAGTCAATACACTCTCAAACAATTATTGTTACATGAGCCCAAAGGAAAGACAACTGTTTTTAAACCTAATTTTTTTTATTTTTATGATTATTTTCAAATACAACTGTTGCACTTGCAATTGAATTACCATAGCCGGTAATTAGGTAATTTAAAAAGTGGAACTGATGTCATTGTTCGAAAACAGGGTAGTTATATCTTCTCGATGCCTTCCAATACATACACAAGCAAACGGGCACACTGGTGACGTCGGTCCCGCCTGTTAAATCAACTAATTAACGGCTATGCTTACTCGAATGCAAGTGCAATACAGATGATTGTTTTTCAAAATATGCAACAAAAACAAATAAGTTTCGGTCGAAAAGCAGTTATCGCCCCCTTTAATGTCTTGTCCGACCTTGTGTCTGATTTTGATACCAAGAATGAGCCCAAATGACGCAAAATGTAGGTCGGAACATAACATATGTAGGCCTATATATTTCTGGAAAACCAGGACACTGATAATTACAAATGTGTGAATTTGGGGACGATACAACAGTAATTTGAAAATATATAGCAAATTGAAGTAATGCTGACAACATACATGTACATACGGTGCATATTTCGCTCTTTATTTTTGATGGTGTTAATACTGCAAAACAAAGCTATCAGTTTATTTAGTAGAATTACCGTTGAACTTAAAAGGGCGTTTGGCTTCTTTAACGTTAAAAAAAAAACCCATATATATATCTTAGTAAAGACTCAAAAACATAGGTCAAACTTTATTTTATTGCACATTGTCCTCTTTATTATGCAACCAATTCAAATTTATATGAAGAATATGTTACGAGAAATAAGCAAATTTCTGTGGAGAATCTGTCAAAATATGAAGGCATGTTAAGATTGGCTTCAATTCAGATTATATTTGAGTGAAAAGCATGTGAGTGGGACTGTTAATTGGTATTGAGTACAGTGCGCGCTTAGGGTGTAAAAGGCCCTATAAATACTCAAATAGGCCCTATAAATACTCAATGTTAATCACTACAAATAAACGGGCCGCGAAATCCATCACGGGAAGCGGCCCTTAAAGCACAATTTCAACAACTACAAATAAAGATATGTCAAAAAGTAACACTGCATGAATCTGGACTGTTGTTTTAATCCCATTATTCCTCAGTTCCTTGTTAATCAGCCAAACGAAGAGTCCAATTACCGGCTAAAATTGAACTATCCTTTATCGCTGTAAATGTCTTGAAACATGCATAAAATAAAAACAAACGCTTGCCTAACTTAAAAATCACAAATATGTACAATAATAAGGCTATATTACTTTTTTAAGCATTTTCTGCCTGTTTTTATTTTTTTCAGGTTATGTTCCACTCGTCTCTACTACTATCTTCTGGAGACACCCGATCCCAAAATCAACAAAAACAACCAAAAAAAAGTTAAAACCTTGTAAAAAGAAAAGAAACCCTTGATCCTATACAACACGTCTAACAAAATCATACCCAGTTTTTTGTGTGGAATTTAAAAAAATGCTATATCGCTAGTTAGCCTAAGCTTTAAAAGTACGTCATAACCGTATAATCACAGTTTCCGTGAACGAGAATGCGAATTGCTCTCTTTTGTAAAATGATTGATTGATCGTTTGATTTATTTTTTTTTATTGATTGGAATTTTACGCCGTGCTCAAGTGTATTTCACTTATATGACAGCGATGTATTCAAACAATAATTGCAACTAGCAAAACCAAGATGTGAAATGAATTCAAAATGTTGGAAAGTTAATTTTCTCCAGTGCTAAGTAAATATAGCATTTCTAAAATTCGACTATTGTACGGGATCATGTCCGTCTGTCGATCATCAGGTATATGAGTGAGTTACACGATGTGGCTCCGGCAATCGCGGAAATGGTTTTTAAGAAGTTTCCTCCCGGTTTTCCACCGCAATGCGGCAAGGAACAGTGTGTAGTGTACAATCCGTCGTAATATAAGTGAAATACCCATAAGTACGACGTTAAATCCCAATCAAACAAACAAACAAATCAATTATTGTAAAACGAAGCCACATGTGTAATAGGAAAGAATTACGATCCCCATGGAAGGTATACTAAATAGAGATGTCTCCCAAAAGTTGTGGCCCTAGGCCGTGGCTGAGTGGTTAAGATGTCTGCTTTATAGTTCTACCTCGATATGCCGTCCACGGGTTCGGCTGCGCCAGTCGACCATCATGTATATAAATTAGTTACACGATATAACTGTAGCAATCGCTCAAGTGGTTGTGACGAAGTGTCCGCTCGGTTTTCGCCGTATTCAAGCAAGGAACAATGTGAACTGAACATCCGTCTTCATATAAGTGAGAAAATAAAACACCCTTGAATACGAGGTTTAACCCCAATCAAACAAACAGACAAGACAAAAGGTAGTTATTGCGTTAGATACGGACTCTCACGTCTATACACTTCAAAACAGTTCAAGGGAGATAATTCGTAACTTTAAGAAATACTTAAGTAGCTTTATGAATACGGACCTAGAGCGACAAGAAACCGCCTCCCAATCGCCGCTGGAAAATTGTCAACAATATTTTTATTTGGACTGCAGTCAAGTTCAGCAAATACATACGTGAATAGTGGGAAATTCAAAACCTACGCATATTCCAAACAGCAATAATGAACACTGTGGTTTACAGTGTTCCTTCTAGAGATTGTATGCGTCTGGGTCAGCATTCATAAAGCTGCTTAAGTATGTCTTAAAGTTAAGAAAAACTTAGCGAATTTTCAATCTTCATTTTAGGTACATGAACACCATTTTGCTTAACTTTTTATGATCTCCCATGAAAGATTATAAGTAAAATTTATCAAATGTAAACTTAATTATTTCAAATTTTACTTTCTTCAAGGGAAAATGGAATTCCTAAATTTGGCTAAGTTTTGCTTAACTTTAAGAAATACTTAGGTAGCTTTATGAATACGGCCCTGGTCCACACACATCCCTCATCCCAGGGATCATGGGTTCGATTCCCGCAGGCCATATGTGGACTGGTATGCCAGCATTCAGCTGAAGGTATTGGGGTTTTCTCTGTTAATTTTCTACCCACGTTTCCTCCCACATTAAGACCAGTGTCCTGTGATTGAGATTAAATCCTGATGATCTAACATCGGAAAAATACACAAATTAAATAAATACAAATCTGCTTTCTAAAAAAAAACAAAGATTCGAACAGACAAATTTTTTTCTCAAAATTTGCAAATTTAATAGCACAGATATAAAAAATATATACAATTCAACAATAATTTCTTACAAATTTCGCCTCCCATTTAAACAGAATAGCGACAATTGTCTTATTTATAAATTACAACAAGCCATTATGATATGACAAATAAATACATGTATAAAATTACTTTTTCAGAAAAAAATATATTTTTGATCAGTGACGAGCTTAATATTAAAAGCGTTGGGAACATTGATGGAATGATGTGCGACACTTCTTTGAAGAAGTGTTAAGACTTTGCTTGATGGAAATATAACAATTACAACCTGATATAGATAAAAGTTAAATGTGTGAGGTGCCTATTATGCGTGAGAAATATCTGTCAAGAGTGAACGCCCTTTGTTTGAATTAAAGCGCTGACGCAGCCGCCATTACGGTAAGAGATGAATGAATAAATAAAAATGACGAAATGACACATTGAAATATAAATCACAGATTGCACGTTGTCCAAAGTAACACCATATTGATGGCGTCATTGTATATCAGCCAATTGAACAACGAGTTTGATTATTTGCGTAGTACGTCCATAGGTCTATTATGATCTTAGGAGTCAAACAAATTTTAAAAGATCACTGATGCATCTCGTAAAAACGTCTCGGGATTGAAACGAAGCTGGTCTCCCCATGGTTCATACTTTTATATGGATTCATTGCAAGCAATAATCCATGTACCATACACCACCTTAAATATCACAAATTGTTTTTCGAAAATTTCTTTCCACAAAGTTTTTAACAGCTTGACACATCATGTGTTGGCTCTTCGTGTGTTATATCAGCAATACTATCTTCTGGACTAATAGTGACACGAGTTTGATAACTTCGTTTGCCATCCGTTGCTGTAAACAAGTTCTTTGGGGCTATGTTGCCGCCATGTTGGATGTTTTTGTTGTAATGACTTTTCTCTCGAGTAGTTCTAGTAGTGGGAGTTTCCGTCTCGTGAAACACTTGAGCGTCAATTTCTTTCCCGTCTGGTCCTGGTCGGCTGGTGACGATATTACGGTTGGAATCTCTGTTTTCTGCAGTTTGTTCGGTGTATTTAGAAGGATTTTCTCCAGATTTTTGCAATCCCTGGCCTGAACCTTTGAAACCAGAATTATCTAACTCGGCTGGCTGCTCTTCGTCAGTGGACAATTCCTTTTTGCTATCGGATCTGGAAATGGTTATAAAAACAACTATTAAAAAATAAAACGTGGAGGAAAAATGTACCTGTACTATTATAGTATAATAGAATATTGCGTTAATGCTAGCTGAGACACAGTGTAACAATGCATGGTCAGTTAATACGCGGTTCAATCAGAACATTAGACTATGTATACTCTAGAAGTACGCGCTAAAAAGTATTGAGTGTGTTTGATTGGTGCATCATAGTTCAATGACATGACAGCGTATCAGGCTAATAGCTAAATGAAAACCCAATGTACATCACTGGGATCAAGCAACGACAAGACAGGAAATTCACAGAATTTAATACCAAGAAAAAGGGCTCTCCAGTCAACCGCCCTTTAAAATACGTCAAGCACAGAGCCACGTCGTGATTTAGCCAAATCCTAATCAAATCCTAGTTCTTTACTTAGATCGCTAAGAGCTATGGAAAATAGTATACATATGTTTCAAATGTAACAAAAAGAGGTTGAAATGTTTCCACTAACAGAAACAACTTGCCATTGTCAGTATTAAGTTAAAACCCTAGGAAAAACTACCCCAACACCGCCCTTCTCCGACCTCTGACGTCACCGAAAGACTTCCGTTTTTAATCTCTGAATGCCAAATGCCTTTGAACCCGTGTGAGTACATTAACAGTTCAAAGTGGTAAAAAAGAAAACACAAGACTTACCGTCTGAATAGTAGGGCAAGGATGATGCACACAATACTGATGTAGAGCGTCCCCAGCACACAACCAACAATAGCTAGAATCATACCCACACTAGTTCCTGAAATCAAAAGTAAAACTGATTGTTAGCAACAAAATATTGGCTTTTCGTTGAGATACCATGATGGGAGTCTACTAAAATACCATAAACTTAGTTGCCAGATGGAGTAGAACACAAATCAACGTAAAATATAGAATACCAAAAATGACTTCAATATTCGGAGTTGCATTTTTTAATCTTAGTTACGAGGCTATCCTTCTTAGACAAAATTGTATATACAGAATCAATGTATAGGCCTATAACAGTTATGATTAATGATTGATACCCGCAAAATCAACATTACAGTATTGTCATAGCTCATTCGTAGCAAAACTCAGCTAAGAATATAATATAATGAATAGAATAGAATATAATATATTAAGGGGGGATCACCCATAGCATTTTACTAGAAACTTTTGAGTTGTGGGACTTGAGGTTACCACGGACGCAATTAAGCTATGCAATAGTAGCGTGCTTACCTGACGATTTGTCACCAGTTGTATCTCTAACTGGAGTAATCCGGCCGAAATACTTAGGTACATTGTGTGTAACCGGCGGGGTTGGGAATGTATAGTTCCTGGCTACAAAAACTGCGAATAGAAAAAAACAAATGATGTTTAGTTCAGTGATAACAATATGCCCGTTTGTCCTATAAAATATAGGACAACAGCACAACAACATAATTGTTCATATAAGTTTTAACCTAATTTCGTAACTAAGCCCCAATAACATGCATAACATTGACGGACGATCAAATTCTTTGGCTCTTGATTTTAGGTTAAATATATAGAGAATTCGTCTCAAAATGCTTTCATCATAACTGTTGAAGCTCCTAGACATGTGAACAAAATGACCAGTCTGAACTTACCAGGGAAGCATTCGTAGATGACTCTAAAGAAGTCGACGTATCCCCCACAATCCACCGAGTACATCCTTCGGGCGGTCAGAGAGCAGCTTTGCTGACCCAGACAGTGAGATTTGTTGACATCGGGTGGATGGTCCACACAGGTGTTGGTTGTATAACTGCACTCCCTGTAGCTGTTACTCCCGTATAGAGCGTCCTGTATTACTACGGTGAATCCGTCAGGACACTGTAATTTGACTTTGGCCGAAGTTTGCGACTCCTTAAAGCAATGTGTGGTAGCATCTGAAGACAACCGAAAGATAAATAAATGGTTAATAACAATCATAATTGTAAAGTTGTGGTGTCTATTTTTCTTTCTTTCGTTCTTTTTTTATTTATATTTAGATAGGAAACGCATCTATCGAGTAGCTGCGCCCTTCTTAAATTTGGATCTAAAGCAGGTTATTAATACATTTACTAAACAGATTAGTACATCACTGATGATGATGGTTTGATCAATAAACCGAAATGTTAGTTCAAAATGAATTCATTGTCTTTCTTTGGAGTTGTTACTATACTTTACTATGTTAAACTGCTCAGTGGTAGTCATACTAGGATGAGTACTGTTTTAAGGCTTAATGTAATGTAGTATTACTGTGCTTATTTCCGCCTAATATTTTCTGTATTGCGTTTTTAAATTTAGGAAAGATTCTCATCCATTACCCGTAAAAGTTTTCAAATCCAGGTTGACGTTAGCATAGTATAAAGGTATAATCTTATTCTAATTAAACAGTCCACATAATGCAAGACTATAAAAAGACTATAACGTCTCCCAGTTAGCAGTCACTAGGATATGCACTATACTATAAGGGTTTCTGTAAATTATTAGAAAAAGCATACATGTAAAACATGCAATCTATCTCGCTTGCTATAATTGTTTTTAAAAAGTTACAAAATTGAGCATATCTTGCTTTTCTTGAAATTTTAGTTCAGCGATTTATCAAAATATTAATTATTAAAAAGCTTGGACATATTTACATTTGGGTATTTTCTCGATAAAAAGATCTCTACGGGAAGTTTGTATCCTTGTTCAGTTTTACAAAAGTTGATTATTGCTTTGAGTTTATGGATATCGCCGAATGATCGCTTAAAAAGGAAATTGGGTTTGAACAGGAAATCTGATTTGTTAATATTACCCACCATTAAATGAGATTGAAATTCAAATTCTGACTATTAATATTAATTTTAAGATAAAGGCAATCAAAAATGAAACAGATGTATAGTTTATCTATACTGTGAGAAAGTTTAGATTTTTTGTACGATTTTCGCTATAAAATGTAAATCAGCTACTGTAATGTAATGGTGATTGAGTCAAAGTGTGATTTTTTTCGTATAATGGAGATCTATCATTATTCAGCTGAAGTTTCTTAAATAACTCTCATGACAAGTCTTGTACAATGTTGAATGAATAAGATTGGATCAGCCTCAAGGCAAAACAGGTGTTCGATTTTACAGGCTTATTTCAATAGTTAAAAACTGAGTCGTGGGAAAATCGACACTCGGATGCACTCGGATGACTTCGGAACTTATCGGATATACACTAAAACGCTTCGCAAAAACAAGTCGTCATGCTTGACTGGTATTTCTTTCATGGTTCAAGGAAGTGCTAATTAAATGCTGACAAATATTACATGGTATACTGATGCTGGACTTCGAGTAAAGCAGAATGCTTCATGCATTTTGGATTATTTTCTAAAGTTACAAATAACTTGTATTATATACTCCGTCTATGCTAACAAATATCAATCTATATACATGTTTGTTAATTGTCACGCAAAGCTGTACAAAGAAATAAACTGCAATAAAAACCTTTGAAATACCGTTTGAAGTTTATAGGCATTGAATTTGAGCTTCTCAAAGATGGCGTAAATTTTAACATTTGTTTGTGTCGTCACTTTACAGTTAATGTAAATTACTTTGCATCTGTGTAAAAATTTAATTATATTGGATAAACACAAAAACTATTGTTTTTATAAAAATCAACACAAAAACAGTTTAACACATTTACGCATCGTGGGAAAATTATGGATCCGAAATGTTTTTTCCACTTAAATCCAGTTTTCATATCAGACCTAATTACCATTTAATTTGCATAAACTCGGTATATATTTTGTTATGGGAAAATAAGATAAAATAACTACATACATGATAACAGCAAATGACTAATTAAAGGCCACGTCCTGATAGCTGGTTGTACAGCGAGCGGAAGTTTTAAAAGAATGTTTTAGCATGGTTGGTTGGATTCGCTTGATTTAGCAAACGGAAAATGAGATATCCACAATGGGACTTAAATATTATCTTTTTCCCATGGTTATAGATTCTAATGCTTTAAATGATTTTTTTTTCTACTGTGTTCTTTCTTTCAGTGTAGTCAATTTTTGTCTTTACCTAACGTAAAACGATGTAGGTCATTGGTTAAAAACGTTGTCTAAGTATCAATTAAATAATACACTCAAATTACATAAAACAAATCTAAAGTCGTATTGGTTGAACTTAAAGTTTTTCTCTACCATAATCAGCAAAAAATGATCCACTCAACATCTTTAAGTAACAATTACATTCGCCATTCAATACTCTTAGTTTCTATATTTCTAGTCATGATGATGTAATGTTAGAAGACGCAAATATACTGTGTAACTCTTAGGAACTGAACACTAAATCAACTCTTGGGACAAACATCTTATTATGTGTATGGTATCTATAAAGACTATAACTAACTCGAGCATATATCATGTTTCAGATAAATTGAAAAGATTCACGTTAAAAGGTAACACAAAACGATAAATGTACTTTGGCGTTCCGCCTTGTACATGTATACACTGTGGGTACTTTGACACGCTCTTTTTCCCACGACATTTAGCTATATATTTACCTACATTTGACACCGCCTCTGTGTTATAATGTGCTCACTAAACATTTTCGACTCACATATTATCAAAATCTGGTCTATACGATTTATGCATTTGTTCAATGGCTTCGGATTTCTTATATAGCTGCATGGTCGATCATAAGATTGCTTTTAAAGCAGGGCTTTCTTGCCAAACTTTTGTTACATATTCGAACTATTTAGGGGTTTGGCAAGGCGTAACGCTTGGTCCCATTTCATTTTTGGATTTTTTTAGGCGCATACATACATGAATATGTATGGTAGAAAACAAATGGGTAATCTAAGTCGTAAGCACTTGGTAGATTTGTGCTCGTTAAGCATATCTTTAGCCAAACATGGTTTACAATTTTAATATACTGTCGTGCAAATATAGTGAATATGAAGACTATGCTACATATACAAGGTTGTGTGTGCCTTACATTTCGTGCTGAGCACTGAACAGAGATTGGGCAAAGTCCGTGTTGTGGTGATTGTTTGATACCTATGTAATACAGCATGTTATCTGCTTACTGCCTAAAACTCTGAAAGGAAGGGTCACAATGTCAAATGTTGAATGGGTTTACATAGCTGAGTATCTTCCCACGACCCATATACTTTATCTACTATAAGTTTATTTTGTGTCTAGGCCTATATATACAGCTTTCTCTATTGCAATCCTTTTAGATTTGACAGGTTAACATAACTTATTTTCCGAAGTATGGATGGTATTAAATTGCAGTTTAAGAGATCTGCTTACATATATTGGAATTTCTTTCAAATTCAAACCTCTATCTGGAAAATCTTAATTGTTATCGTTTTCTATATGAATCATATCTTGGGTCACTGACTTGCTTTTTCGGAGGGGTTTTATGTCTTTATTATTATATTAAATTTAATAAGAAAACCCAGTTTCCGTCTTATTGAATAAATAACAGTCACACCAGTTTATGTATCATGCAGGGAAATTGTAATGGTATAGTGTGGGATTACGATTTACAGGGATATGAAGCTCGCCTTATCCAGGCCCAATCCACAAAAAAACAGGTACTCGGTATTGTTCTAGTTTGATATTGTATATTGCAATCCGAGGTATAATGTACTTAAGATGGACTGTAACTCTAAGAAGTACGATTCGGAATTAAATGATATCCATGTGAAGTGTTAATTCAAGGTCTTGCTGTTCTCATCACTGATACATATGACACCATTAATGTATTTTTCCAGTAAGAGTAAGCAAGTAGGAGAAAATTAAATTTAATGCGGAAAATTTGATCAGATTATCATGCACACTTAAACTGTGTGGTAAGAGAAACAATGCAAATAAATAAGGAAAAAATCACCCAGATTTTCGTTTTGGGCGGGATGGGGGAATTGGGATTAACGCAACTTTGTCCTAGAGTAGCCGTTGGTTTTGTTGGTCATATTTAGTAAATCTTGCTACCTAAATGCAATAACCTGGACCGTGGATACACCTTAAGCCTGTGCTATGCCGTGTGCTATTTGGGCTCAAAGAAGACTGGGTGAATAGGGCAATGTAGTGCCCTTGGGCTCTGCCCTTTGTCTACGAACATCTGCCTCTCACCTATTGTTTGTCCAGACAAGAGAAGCGTGCCTTACACGGGCCTGAGATACGTATGCAAAACAGGGTCCCTTTTACAAGCCCTTGTAAATTTTAACTAGACAGCTCAGAGTCAACACACTGTTGCACCCGGCTATCAACAATACATCTTACAAGATATATCCGCGCGTAAACTTGGGAAATATAAAGGAAATTAAGCCGTGAGCTAGCAGCTCCTGTGTGCTCCCATTGTCGTTTTTTTTTTATTGGCCACTGTCGTTAAACTTAGTGTAAACATCAGCTGCTGTGTTGGTTATTGTATATCTGTAGTTTAATGCGCTGGGAACGATTTCCTCTTTGAGCTTATTTTTAGAAAATTAGAACCCAGCATTTGATGCGAGTATTTAAAATACCCGGAATAGATCAGCAATCCAAAGCCTTTTCAAGTTAAATGGAGTGATTTATGTTAACCAAAGGAAGGCCTATCTGCGCGTACATGCATCGAGAAACAGGCACCAGAAAACAAGACACGCTGCGTCATGGAGCATGCAACTTGGCGACAAAACAGATGTAGATTGTTAAAGTTACCATGCATTATTCAAGCGGATAATATGGTAATGGGGCATGGGCATTAAATCATGCCTGAGGACCCCGATACACCTACGTGACGATCTCCATTATTCTGTTACAATAGACCCGCATTATACTTCAAACACAGCACTTGAACCAGTCCGAATTTCATTGGTCAAGCGACAATCAGGGCACGCTTCACACTGTTTTGTCTGAATGGTCACTCCAAAAATAGTCCGCGTTCGCGTGCCCCTGGCGGTTCGGACAAAGATTGGTCAACAAAGGGTTTTATTTCGCCGGACACTCGCTTTACATTTCAACAGGAAGCCGAAGTTTATAATGTACCCCCACTGCTAAATTTTGACAAAGAATAGTTCGACAAAGAAATCCGAAACTTGATCACTGACCTACTTCAAGTCTGCGAAGTATTTGTTTGAATATAACCAAAACCAACCATTCTATATATATTTGAAAGTTAGATATTCGTCCATTGTATACAACATTCAATAATAAAGTATTATCATCCATACCGATGGTTTTTTCCCCGAGACGGGTTGTATTCTAACAATTAACGTGTATAAACCTCATTGTATAAACAAAGTTGAAACGGATATTTGTTGAACTTATTTTATTATACAAATACATAGATCGCATCATTATGGGTTATACACCGCCAACATATTCTAATGTTATTGACTTTATTTAAACTCCCAATATATTATTATGTTACTGCTGATATTGTTTAAAGCTGCCAATACTAGTATATTATAATGTTACTGCCGATATTATTTATAAACTGCCAATATATTATAATGTTATTGCCGATATTGTTTAAAGCAGCCAATATATTATAATGTTACTGTCGATATTGTTTATAAACTGCCAAAATATTATAATGTTACTGCCGATATTGTTTATAAACTACCAATATATAGTTATAATATACAGCCTGAGTCTTGGTTATAAACTAACAACGAATTATGTTACTACATAAATTGGATTTATACTTGTAAAAATGTAAAAAAATGACAGCCTTTTTTTAGATGTGCAAAGGTGTTTTTGTAATGTAATGGTATGTTGTACAAATAATCGAAATAATTTGGACTTAAAGAATAAATTAAGATTCAATTAAAAACCTGACGTTATAAACGACAGTGTTAAGCCTTTGGTAAGTAATTATTAGTCTTGGTGTTGTTGTTGATGTTGTGATTATGTATCGAAGGGACTTACCTTGAGTTGAAACGAAACTCGACATCATGATGGTCATCAAAATCAATATTGCGTAAAAACTTCCCATGTTGACGCAGAACAAAGTTTTTGTCAGAGGCTTCACAAAGAGTTTGTCAAAATTCTCACTGTAGATACTGCTGATCTATGTTTGCCCTGATGTGTCACTGTTCCTAAACTGATTAAACCTATCCTGTTTTAAGTATTTCCTATTCACTTATTGGCTAACTTCACACTACATACAGGAAATATTCGAACAACTTATGTACACAGTGTTAAATGCCTGTTGTATAAAAGTTGACTGTTTTCAACTGGTTATTGGAGCAGGAAGTCAAATTAGGTCTGTTGAGTTCACACGCTCCCACGCTGTACAGTAGAGCGAAACACTGCACATGAAACTATCTGAAAGAATGATGAAGTTAACACTGGGCTGTGGTTTAAGTAGAGCGAGCATTGAATGCCTGTCCTGCACACGCTGTGCTTTGAAAGTCCCCGCGATTTTCTCAGTTTGCCATCACCCGATAGGCTCGCTATGGTTGAACAAAGCGACCCGTCTTCAACAGCGGGTGTTCGATTAGATTGATCGAGCGTCTTACCTCGATGGGGTGATAACGCTGGCCCAGTTTGCAGGCGGTTTTTCTCACATAATAAAAGATCATAGATAAACTGAGACCAGCTATCCAAAGCGCTAACACGTATCTGTGCATCACTTTCCCAGTGTTTCTAACACAGCAGGATATATTAGTATTAATTACTCTGATAATATTGTAAAGATATGTTAACTGTGAACAATTTAGCATTCTATAAAAATTTCACAGTTGAACGCGCACGCGTAAAGCTATATTCCTGTGGATTTACAAAAAGGATTACGCTAATCCGCGAACAACATCACCTGTTTGTTTCTTATTACTAAAGCCAATGTTTGTAACAGGTCTTCTGTAAAAACAAAAACGAAAGAGACAGTCGTGCTGGGATCAAATACTGCCGCAAGTCGGATTCGCGACAAATGGCCAGAAAATACAAGACTTGTGTTACATGCAGGTGACAAAACGTAAGAATTTTTGCAACAGGTGAAATTTTAAAACAATCAAAATAATAATTCTTCAAACCCTTAATATTTAATAGCTGAATACCGCCTACTGCTAGTCGATGTATCTTACATCCGAAGTGGAAGACGTCAACTTCCATTGTTAATTTTTTGCGGAGCTCAATTAAACATTGTTAAACTATACATGGTACAGGGGGTATTCACAGTACCTAAAGAAAAACGTGCTAATGACCAAAACTACCACATCAGAACAAATGCCATAGTTGACACTAACTAGTCTGATAAAATTAAAGCTGTTATTGCCAATATTATTTGACTGTTGTTCGAATATTAGCTGTAGAGGTATTTCGTTATTTTGGGGATTGCACTGCCTTAGTTTGAACAAATTAAATTTCAGCATTACTGTTAACGATTAGGTGTCTCAATCTGAAGTCCACGGGTTCCCGGACGTGTCTCAATATTTTTTAACTATATAGAATGTGTTAAAACTAAGAAACAGCTATATGTAAATACTATTAATATACACTTTCTAAACTACCCCAAAGTTATTTTTGTTTAAATATTCATTATATTTTTTATAGATTGGTAATGTTTTTAACCTGTGAAATATGACGCTATGGTTTTTAGGAAACCAACTTTAGTTAGTCTATCTTACTTCACTTTGTGTAAGGCTCAATGGAATAGATTAAAAAAAAGCAATATGCTTGTCACAATATGCGAAATTAACATTATTACATTGCATGTGGTCGATAATTTCTTCTTTGATAATGTAAAGATATAGCAAAAAACAATATAAGAAACTGCAACAAAAAAACCCACAAGTGAAACAGTCATATTATCTTTCCATTTTAGAGAACGAAAATATTGCTCATCAAATATTATACTCTAAATTTTGTGCACATTTTTGTCCAGCCTACGTATTAAACAATAAAACAGATTTATTTGCATCTTTCTTGTGATTTTCTTTGTTATTGGGCAACACCGACACACGTTTTCGCAGGCTATCATTGATCATGAACTAGTTATTCGAATTAAACGCAAAGATACGCTAATTTCCCTCAATACACTATTTATACACTTGCGGACGCGTAGAATAAGAGCTAATGTTGTCTCAAATGATAATCATTGTCTGTACATAAATAATTATGATACACGTAAAAATTAATTTAACTAAAACCAAATGTCCAATTATTTGAACAAAATATACATGACCGGGACATATTTTGCATATGGTCCAATATAGTTTCAGACTGTTGATTTGTGCTAAAGTTTTACGTGGAGAAAACAGTTTTATGTGTTTGTCACGATGTACAGGGTGAATTTATTGCATGTAAAAACGCGTTTCTTTTAATTTATGTCTTTTTCATTTTCTACCACCTCCCATTTCAGTTTTTATTACTAGGCCTTTGTCTTTTTATTAACCTATTTAATTTGCGTTTTAAGGTAGATTGAGCTTAGTATATTAGTCGCTTGCAAAGCTATATAGCGTGCTTTGTCCATTTAACTTCCAAAGACGAGGGCCTTAGGGTATTCGGGTAGACTATTGGGGTCTTCTATGGAACAAAGGCACGTGTCTGAATCACCTGGCACGCGAGGGGAGTCTTTTGTGACGGAACGGGCGCATTGAATTAAGGTAACGATTCCCACCTGGCCTGGCCAGGCTCTTCCCCGGGAGTCGTTTCACCAGAGACAAGAAAGATGCCCCCAGGCCCGCCGTGTATAAATGGAAGTTCAAACAAATCAAGTCTTGATGTTAAACTGCTGCACGAAGCTAAGCTGTGCTTAAAATGCTTGCGAAATTAAGAGCACGTGACGCCACCCCAATAATCATACTCGCTTGGCTTACAAAAATACCGAAAATATTTATACCTTATGTCCAAATGTCAACCCGAGAAGGCTGGATATGACAGAAGTACTCAACATCTATCTACATATGTCGAGCATAATTTCAATAAGTTTAAGAACACCCAGACCGGGAACTTTTGAATCGAACAGAAGCGCGGAACACATAGTATAGGCTTATTTCATCTGAATATAAGTATAGCCAAGTATCTATCACAGATAGCTATTTTTTACTCTCTTTTTTTGAAAAGCAAACTAAGCATATTGAACTTTGACTAGTAAGTTTAGTTTAATTGGGGTTAAAGGTTGTTCCCATGGGAGTTTCATTAACATGATATACGTGTCTTTCAATCAACTATTATCCCCACGTTTCGAAACGTTCTATGTAGGTATGCATATACACGTGAACAGAAGATTACAGTCGCTGATAAGCTAATCGACTTGAAAAATAGTGTATCTACTGAAAACATATTGTCCGCCATTTAAAATGTTGATAATTTTACTGATGACGCCCTGAAGAAATTGTTTAATTCTGGTAAAGCGTTGCTTAAAATGTTAATACTTTAATAATACAAATAAATAGCTCTACGTCATTCTACTGTATTATGAAACAATATAAGCTTTAATAGAATTACAAGTGATCTATATCTTGTATAGCTAGCTCTCTGATTATGCTAATTATATTATACACAGGTAGTATAATTCCGAAAAACGATAACTAAATTTTGCCTCAATATTATTAGACTTATATACAGGTTATGAAAAGATCATATAGAGCTATAGCTAGAAAAACAAACCAGGTAAAATATACATTATTAGACATGTGGTTCAAGTTATTTTGAAAGAAACTTAGTATAGGGACTAAACATTGGTTAATTTTACCTGGTTTGATTTTCTATAGCTGATAGTTCTATATGACCTTTTCATAAACTGTATATAAGTCTTTTGTTGGCCACTTTGTATTTATCTCTTGATGATGTAATAATAAATGCTGAAATATTGAGTCAAAATGAAGTTATCATTTTTCGGAATTACACTACCTGTGTATTATGTTAAACTCTTCAGTGGAACTAATGGTTTCTAATTATATTACATGCGCAGTTTTATGGATCTACAGGAGCGTTAAGTAAGCAAAAGAGCTTACTTCTTTACATTTTAAACGTTTGTTATACAGGAAAACATAAAGAGCTGGAGACACGGCCGTTATATAATTTATATAAAATATTTACCTCTGAGTATAACCATGGACACATACCAGATATGTTTAAGCTGCTTCAAATTAATATTTGATATAAACAAAAAATCTGCTCGCTGTTTCGGAAGGGTCTGTCCAGGTCCAATAAATGTTCACTTTACTTTTATCAACTATAGGTCTAAATTTCATTTCTTTTGTTGCTGTTATACACTCTTAGAAATAATGGTTCTTTGAAGGTTCTTTAGAGAAGAAGGTGGTTTCAAATGGAACCAGGGTAGTTCTATATAGAACCGTAAGGACAAAAATGGTTCTTCGATATAAAAAAAGATAGGGAGATATACACGAAACAGTTTCTTTGAGGGTTCCATACAAAACCAAAAAAGGGTTCCACCAGACCCATAACTGAAGAACCTTAAAGGGTTCCATTAGATTCATTTTTTTCTAATAATGTAGTACTGCTCCATCCCTCCCACATCCCACCCCCTCTGAAATTTAACTAGACCGTAGGCCTACGGAACTATTATTGTTTATCATTTCTGTTCTAAGTTATAGTTATATCTATACTATAGCAATAATTATCTTTTGGAAACTCAGGTTCTTTCTGTTTTTTTCAAATAGTATTATCTTTGATACTTCTCTTCAAACTGGCTATATTTAACAGAATTATTCATTTTGTTAATGTCTATATCGTAAGATGCTAATTTAACCCATGCCGAATATATTCTTGCCTACATTTTTTTTTATTACAATATTTGTATACCATATTAACGGCCATTGCCTTTCTCGGCATTTCTCTAAGTTACCCATAACACAATTAAGGTTTATTTAAAACTTGTCCCGGGGAGTTTATTTATAGAAGATAAGATGATCCATTGATTTTGATTGATATGCATCCCTGTGTCAGTGTGATTGCTTTCAGAAATATATATTTTATGATTATTTATTCTCATTCCAAAGTCCTCGCTGAAAAATGACTTAGGTTAAATCTTTGTTAACATAACGCTCTTGTTGCTATGGTTTACCACGGTATACCACGGTATACCATAGATTTACCATACAATTACCATGATACAGCTATATAAAGCTTGGTACAAATACCATGGCTATTTTCGTGCCATGGTTTTAACATGGTAAACGACGATGTATCATGGTAAAATCCATGGTAAAATATGTTTATCTTTTATAAGGGGTTTGCTGTTATTTGTGATTCTATATTCATTTTGACTTCATTTTAGTTTGTATATGTATTGTTTAATATATAGTCAAGTAAAATATTAAAACATAACGTCGTACAATATTCAATTTCAATCTTTAAACAGAGACATGGAGGTTTCCTGGTAGTCGGCGTTCCCCTCTCTTTGCCTGCTAGTCGCAATGTCTATAGATAACCCATAACAACTCGAGATTGAGATCTGTTGAAAAACGTGTCTCTGAGAAATACCTGGAACCTGAGATGGTTGTCGTTTTTTATTAATCGACATCCCTGTGCCAGTGTCATAATTTTTTCGAAATATGAAGATGGGGAAGTGATTTAAAACAAAGATAGACCTATGGCGTTTCTATAGTCTACGCAGTGGAGCGCAGGTTTTGTAGGAATGAATATCCGATTGTGTTCACAATACATACCAATTACATCATAACGAACTAAATAATGATGACAGATGAATTCGTGAAAAGAGAAAAGAGTAGATGACAATTGGCTAGAGATTAAGGAAGAAATGTGTAAAATCTGCATAGGTTATCCATCATTCTAAAATATAATCAATTCTACTTCCTACGTCGAGACATTGACTCTAAGATACACCCGGGCCATCTTGTTTTG
>JARFOD010147123.1:0-12727 GCA_031763545.1 Mopalia muscosa | reverse complement strand
CAAATTGTTTTGACTATGACTGTAATAGAATCAGCCTGTCAACATTCTAAATCGTTTTGACTTTGACTGTAATAGAATCAGCCTGTCAACATTTCAAATCGTTTTGACTTTGACTGTAATAGAACCAGTCTGTCAACATTCCAAATTGTTTTGACTATGACTGTAATAGAATCAGTCTGTCAACATTCTAAATCGTTTTGACTTTGACTGTAATAGAACCAGCTTGTCAACATTCCAAATCGTAATAGAATAAGACTGTCAACATTCCAATCGTTTTGACTATGACTGTAATAGAATTATTCTGTCAACATTCCAAATCGTTTTGACTATGATTGTAATAAAATCAACCTGTCAACATTCTAAATCGTTTTGACTATTACTGTAATATAATTATTCTGTCAACATCCCAAATCGTTTTGACTATGACTGTAATAGAATTATTCTGTCAACATTCCAAATCGTTTTAACTATGACTGTAATAGAATAAGCCTGTCAACATTCCACATCGTTTTGACTATGACTGTAATAGAATCAGCCGGTCAACATTCGAAATGGGTTTGACTTTGACTGTAATAGAACCAGCTTGTCAACATTCCAAATCGTTTTGACTATGACTGTAATAGAATCAGCCTGTCAACATTCCAAATCGGTTTGACTATGACTGTAATAGAACCAGCTTGTCAACATTCCAAATCGTTTTGACGATGACTGTAATAGAATCAGCCTGTCAACATTCCAAATCGTGTAAACTATTATTGTAATAGAATCAGCCTGTCAACTTTCTAAATCGTTTTGACGATGACTGTAATAGAATCAGCCTGTCAACATTCCAAATCGTGTGAACTATTATTGTAATAGAATCAGCCTGTCAACTTTCTAAATCCTTTTGACTATGACTGTAATAGAATCAGCCTGTCAACATTCCAAATCATTTTAACTATTGTCGTAATAGAATCAGCCTGTCAACATTCCAAATTGTTTTGACTGACTGTAATAGAATCAGCCTGTCAACATTCGAAAATGTTTTGACTTTGACTGTAATAGAACCAGCTTGTCAACATTCGAAATCGTTTTGACGATGACTGTAATAGAATAAGCCTGTCAACATTCCGAATCGTGTGAACTATTATTGTAATAGAATCAGCCTGTCAACATTCTAAATCGTTTTGACTATGACTGTAATAGAATCAGCCTGTCAACATTCCAAATCGTTTTAACTATTGTCGTAATAGAATAAGCCTGTCAACATTCCAAATTGTTTTGACTTTGACTGTAATATAATCAGCCTGTCAACATTCGAAATCGTTTTGACTTTGACTGTAATAGAACCAGCATGTCGACATTCCAAATCGTTTTGACTATGATTGTAATAGAAGAAACCTGTCAACATTCCAAATCGTTTTGACGATGACTGTAATAGATTAAGTCTGTCAATGGCGTGATCTTAAATTTTGGGATGTAACCAAAGCTGTGTTAACTACCCCTTTACATTTGACGTCAACTTCATGAGCGGCTTGAGAGATTCTCCGACTGCACTTGATAGACAAATATAGCTTTCCGTGTGGGTTTGATACAGCTATGTCGTGGGTTAAGACCATTGTCATGGCAAATCACGTCAAACACTAAATGCTGCTCAACCAGACAGAAAAAAAAACTGCGTGAAGCGTAAAGATCTATGTCAAAATAACATTGACACTTTACTATAACACGGGATGATATATTCAGAAATAGTATTTTCTTTGGCATTTGTTTCCTTTAAAGTCCAAATAGCAATCAAGCAAATAAAATATAGTGAAATATATGAATTTCGTGAATACCCCACAAAATTTTCTAAATGTATTACAAATTAAATTTTTATCTACAAAATAAAAACAGTGCATTTTAGTGGTTTGTTTTTCAAAATAAGCTACCTACAACATTTATTCAATTAAAAGAGTAAATATTTTTATTTTATTTTAATTAAAACAACGTCAGTAAAAAAAATTATTTTCAATTGTATACAAAGGACGTTCGGAACACATTTTGTAAAATACAAAAATCATGGGTAGGCCTACTTGTTTACGCCTAAATCGTGCAAAATTTATTTGTTTTTTTACAATTTACAGCTGTCGAGAAATACCATTTGGTATATATGATCTGACAAATTATGAAGCTAAGAAAATGTAATATTGACCTTTCATTTAAATATCTCTTTAAATGTCTTTTTGTACAATGGAATCAGTCAATATTTGACCTCCGTGCTGGTGGGTGAGCTGTTAGAAATCAATCTGTTATCTATAAATAGATAGATGATAGGGTGGTTTTCACTACCGAGTGGTATCAGGAACTACACAACAGCATATATCACTGGTTTCCTAAACTCATGCAATATAAGGTTAGTTGCGTATTTCTTAAATTTAGTAGTTGTTTCAACAAAATGGATTTTCCCGTGCACATAATATTCCAGCTGATATGATAATGAACAAAAAATTAAATTGGAATACGAATTATTTGCTAAATGTTTTAGTGTCATGTGTATGGAGCAGTATAGAAGGAAATTGTGTAGGCAGATTTCAGTCACAAATACATCTTCCCCCACAGCTCCGATGTATTGTGCACCGTGTAAACTTCCACTGTACTCGAAGTGGCTACAAAGAATAGTTAAGAACGGACTAGAGTTAATGCACGTAGACAGTTGTGTTATAACAATCGTAGATAAAACTTTATATGACTTTTTGTTAGAGGATATGATAAAAAGGGCTTGGCTCAACCAGTCTGTTTATTTCCCACATTCTGTAATTGTACCACAATTTCTACATGCAATTGTCTCAACGCCGTTACTTGCTTATGAAAAATTATTGCATGACATTGACATTCGGTGGTCAATGTTATCTTGATATACATATGTAATTGTATTGTCGGGGATCGGAATTAACTAGGCTTAGAACATTTTATCATTAAAACCGAGTTGCACTATAGCAATAACTGTATTTTTTTAATAGCAATTGGTATAACAATGAGTACAGTTCTGAAACTCCAATTCGATATTTTTAAGTTAATGCTATATCTACAGGATTGAATCTCAATCACCAACAATTGGTCAGAACATTGTGGAGGAAAAACAACATTGTAGGTATATGCGGAAAACTCCCGTTCTCTCCACCCGATGCTGCCAAGTGTATATAGGCGCATTGAACTAAGGTCTAATAAATGAACGACTATGTTGACATGAACACAAGGAAGTGAGGTTTTATTTCAATATTTTTTTTAATATAACGACCAATACCTGTTTGGTGTTAATGTAATGGTATAGCTAAGTCTGTGTTGATGTGATGCTTGATATCATTTCGTTTTGTATCTCCAAAATATTTGGATCTCGCTTTCTAAGCGGGAGGCAGAGCTGCATATGTAATTCTTTATCAATATTCAGAGGATAACATGTGTGACAAATAAAACAGAGTGGGAGGCTAATGAGCAGCACCTCCGTACTGAATCTCCAACACTTTGTGAGCTACTTTATGAGCTCACAGAGCATCACAATTATCGGCTTTACTATAGGCATACACAATTTCGAATGGATGTCTCCACTAACATTAAGTTTGAATATCAGCTGTTAATTAAAGGAAAAACTATTTGTATTTTATATTTATCGATATGGAGACTAAGTGATCCAACATGCCCTTGAAAGAGATATAAACTAAACGAGGTGCGGAGAATACTTCAATACTCCGAGTTGTGAAATGCGTCAGAGCCAATAGATCTTGTCTCTTTGTAATATGCAATGCTTCTCTATATATTGTTATATATTCATTGGAGCACACATATACTATGAGCTGATTTACTTTGTCCGACAAAAGCAAATCTAGGGAAAGGCACATTTCCATACTAAAAGCTTTTATGTAAATGCTATCGCCACTCCTGTGCCTTTTTATGGATCCAAATGCAATAAATACATAAGACACGATACACAATTACCAAGTGGGCTTGATTTGGCTCTCATACCAGTTAAAACTGACTTTATATTGCACTACATTTGTATATAAAGTATATCGGTGATGAGCTTGATTTTGTTTTTTTCCTTTATTTGTTTTAAGATAATTTATAATCAGGTCATGGAATCCGCTGAGATTTAAATATCGGGAATTCTGGTTAGTTTGTCTTCACATTCCACTAGCCTCGTCATCTCTGACCGTTAAACCTCATTATACCAAGGGAAAATTGATTGGACGTGAAATTATCCCTGTGTTGATTGTAACGAATATTCCCCTCAACAAGGCCTTTTTTTCCTTCCGGATGCATATAACACTTTCTTTCTAGTTAGTCTTGTGCTCAATTTATTCGCTCACGATCGATGCAATTCATCTTCCGCGTTGGACATAAAAATCTTGTGAAATTTCCCAATGCCCGGCGGAAGGATTTCTTCCATTAAATTCAGTTCTAGGGCAGGTTCCTAAGAGATTCCTTAAGTTGGTCACCATGTAAAGAGTGGGAAGAGAGAAAAAGGTGATGTCGATGGACACTATCGATCAAGATTAATCAGGTTTCCATACTTCCTTTCATTGTGTTCTGAAAGGTCAGAGTCTCATACTTTTCGTTCCTAGCAGAACTTCTTGATCTCTATAATCTCATGTAATCAGAGCCGTTCCAGACCCATTCCCAATGTATGGCTTTCTTTTCCATCTCATTTGTCAAACGTTATCTCTCGCACATGTCGAATTTGCTGCTTTTATAGAGAAATTATTGTCACAAAATACCAACACCATTTTTTCTTGGGTCGGTTCGAAATGAATGTTCTTATTTTTTTATGAACAATTATAAATTGTGCGAAATGTTTTCGGATGTGACGGAAAACCAGCAATATTTTTGCATTTACCCTGCCGTATCACATAAAAACATTAAAGATAATTAATATAGTAGTAGCACGCCAATTACTGACAATATGGCCGTTAATCAAGACCAGTATGTTGCTGGAGAAAAAAGAGATGGAGAAGGGTAGAGAAAGTTAGAGAAAAACAGATAAAATGTCTGATAATGTAGCATTTTTAGACAGAGAAACGTCTGTGCTATTTTAAAGAACTAGTCATAGACATAGGACGTGAGAGCATGTTACGCATCTGGTGGTTCTATTCTTAGATAACATGCTGTTCATAACGCATGTTTAAGATGTCTTGTGTTTTAACGTGTTCCCCATTGCACCATATTAGGATATGAACACAATAGTTCGAATTCCTGTTAAATAAATAATTGCAACTGCATGTGTTGTGAAATTACCAAGGCATTCATTTGCACATTTTCAAAAGCATCAAACGTTTGAACCTTAAATTTATGGTAATTTGTGAATAAAAAAAATTGTTTGAAGTGAATGATATGTTTTGTTCATAAAAACGAATGTAGATGAGCCGTATGGCTAACAAAGCAATTTACAAATGAAGAGAAGTTGTTGCCGGATATACCTGCGTGGAGTCAAGACTATTATCACGCATAGCCCCTTATATTCAATACCGTATTCCAGTCTACTGTGGGAAATTAATCCTTCTTCAGAACTAATCCGTTTGATATTCTGTTATATTAATTTGGCTGTTGGCCAACATAGCTGTAATAAGTTACAACATACAGCGTTGGAGAATCTTACATGAAGTGTGAGGTAGTTAACAAATTTGTTGTGTAAATGAGTTATATGAAGCGAAGTTTTTAAGTACCACGACATTTTTTAAGAGTTGGGTAAGCTAGTAGGTCCACTGCAAAAGGCTGTTTTAATTATGCTCATAGTCCCAGTATAATCACATTTCCTACTTTACTTTAAGGAGAGTTTTTGTCTTCAAAGAGTCGAAAAACACAAATGATGGTGTTTATAACCATATTGAGGCAATATGCAACGTCGGCCATACTTTTTTAGTGAAGTTTCATGAAATACAATAATATGTAGTGTATTAAGAAAAGAAGAGAAATTTGAAGCTAATATCTGAATTTGAGGAATGGTTTTCTTTTCACCACTGTTTCTCTATTGGAAGAAATTATTTTCCAAGTTTGAAATAAGTGCATAAATTCATTCTCAATCTTGATTTCACAACTCATACAGATGTACAAATTGCCAAATTATGAAACGGTGGCCATTTTGCTTTACGGAATTTGGTGATCTCCATACCAATTCCTCATCTTAAAGAGAAGAAATGAAGTACTAGTTTCAAGTTAATTGGCGAATTAGTTCTCAAAGTATCGTCAGTATTGTAAAACTATACAATGGAGGCCCCCAAAGCCTTAGCCTTATAGAAAGAAGTCAACCGTTGAATTTGTTCTCAAGCTATGCTTTTCACAAAATATAGAAGTGAATATTGTAAAACTATTCAATGACAGCCATATTCGTTTTAGCTCTGAACGCACCAGGACAAGAATAAGCTCCCTCCCAACCCTTCGCCCAACGGACGGCTTCACATTGTACGCAAATTTAATATACAGGCTCATAAATGACAGTCTGTAATAAATCATCCCAATTATGTTTTAACTCTACATTTAAATGAAACTCGAACTAAGCAAAGGTCTACATTTTCGGAGATAATCGGCAGTTACATTTACCTACAACTTGGTGGCACTGGTAAAAACTGATTTTCGAGTGCTTAGATCGAAGGCACGCGTATCACCTTGGACCTGTTTTATCGAGTTTAGTGGAATTTCTGTCAGTTTCACTCAATTTCAGGTTAGTGAAAAAAAAAAACAATTGAAGACAAATTTATTTCTTATCTCTTATCTGTACAATACCATGTTTATGTAGATAGAGCAACCCAGTTGTGCTTACAAAGATACCAGAAACTTTATGGTTGTAACAACAAACAGCCCTGGTCATATACTTCAGAGAAGATCTATCTGCGACCACATATTTAATGATGATTGGGACCGTTGACTCGATAGCCCATAGACTTGGTCCGTCACACCTGTATTGTAAAATATATGGTCGAGAGCAACCATGTTCGAAATGATCAGATACATGCAGTGTGGGCAATAAGGACAGAGACAAAAAAAAAATGATTAATACGTTGTATTTATTGCGTAAAGTATTCTAATATCCCTGTAACTCAAAATATTAAATAATACGTTTTAGCTCGCAGTATATCTATAGGTATACATTATTTTGGGTTTTGTGGAATTCTGTAGTCTGTTTCTCCAATCTAGTTATTCTTTACGTGCGATTTTGTTTTAGGTACGTCGGTATAGAGGGCATATAAGATAATAACAAACTTAACTACCAAGTATGTGGCCATAATTTAACGGCGCGAGACAACCGAGAAATAGAGAACAGATGCGCGAGCTCACCAAGGTTACCCTGACGTCATTGTGGCAAGTAATTCCACGTTTAAATGTTTGACTATAGAATACAGTGCACGAACTATCAATATACAATCTTACGTCGCAATATGTTATTGGCTCAAGTTAAATATGACTTAACTAAATCTTGTGATTTAATTAAAAAGTAAATTACATCAGTCCTAAAAAAAAAGAGAAAATTTTCAAACTTATATCAAGTACTTAAATTGCCTTGAGAGCTACTATTCTAAAAGGCTGAATAAGTTATCATCAATTCTAATCAAGGCAACCTGAGATAAATGACACCAACTCATTTTAAGTTGCAATCCTGACCTGTAAGAATTTAATTAAACATTTAAAAAAAACCAAAACATATGGAATAGGCGTTAAATTTATGAAGATTATACATATTAAACTATTAGCGGCCAGGGGCTTGCAATATGATTCTCTGTTTAATTCGATGCTTCATCAAACATATGAAGACGCCTTGAACAGGCTTTTCCCACCACATCATTCCAGCACGAATAGCGATTCGGACATATTGCCGTGATTTATTTAGATAAACCGAATCTTTCTCGGTGCTGGTTAAAGCGAAAATGTATGTTTATGCTTACATTTATATCCATATCATATAAATACCATTAACAAGATAGTCATATTGACGGTGTTCAAATTATGTGTCATTATTTATAAATTTACTACTTAATCTCCTAATTCCCGAGAGCTGAAATCTATAGTGCCTTATTATTTGATTTGGCAAGATCATACAAAAAAAAAATCTCATTTTCTCCATTAACAAAGATACGACGCATTAAGCTATTTAACTATTTGGCAATATGAATATGAATTTTCAGCGTTTTCTACTGTGTTTACGCTTTTGCCACTTTTAAGTAAAAGCGCTGATCGGGGTGTATGGGAAAAGCTAATAAACAGATTGCTTGTTTTATAATTAGTTAAAATGTTTCGGATGATAAAAAAACATCCTACAGCAATAAGTAGAAGTGACCTTATTTTGATGGTGGTTGAATCTTGTAGCCGTCTTCCTTATTCAAATTAATCCAAATTATTGTCGGTTCGTTTTATTCTGCACGAGTTGCTATAGAATTAGTTGGCCTTATTGCAAACATGGATATCCTATCACTTTGTATTAACTGGATGGTTAGTATTGATTATATGCCAAAATAAGCAGACTATGTCCAATTCCATTCGTCTTGGATTTCACGCGGAGAACGTTTTGGCAATAATTCCTTATATAAATGCGTCACACGTATTGATTATATATATAATCTATACATTCACGGTCCATAATATTATATATTTCAAATAAAAGCTTATATATTTGCATTACAAAAGTAACACCCTGTATAGCCTTGTGATAAAAAATGGTTAATGTGGGGCTTTGGTTAAGTTTTGTTTATAAAAAACATGCCTGCTTTTTGCATAGCATTTATGTTATTATTGTTTCCCATGGTTCTTATTTGTGACTAAATTACCATGTATTTTTAACTGACTTTTATTTAACGAGTTTAACTCCTTAGTCTCAATGGCATTGTGCGAACTGCTCGTGTATATTCAATCCTGTACATATCGTTCTGCTAGTGTAAATATAAGTGAGCTTCATAATATTTATTAACTTCTATATTTCTCAAAAGTTACATTTATTGTCACACATATATACTGTTTTTAATGTCTTAATAAAATCAGAGATACCAACAAAGTAGCATCAGAAATTGAATGATATATGACTGTGGCAATATTAAAACCTAAACAAGGCGAAGGAAGCTTAAATAGTGGTAGGTGTCTATCCAAAAGAAAATAGGGCTAGAAACATTAAACCTGCTGTATTTAGTTGCAGAGTAAAGGAACCGATTCAGCCATCACATATTAAGAAATCAAATCATATAAACACAGCCGCAAACATCAGTTACATATCTTTACTCATTTAAATAGAATTTATGTAATATGTGCCCAAAATATCTGGTTTAGTCGACAGGTCGGTAAACATTCCGTGTTGATTAATCAGCATTCTACAATAAGGGGAGTGGCAAATGGTTAGTTATAATTAATTACACCTGCATCAACTAGATTTAAGTCTATTATGTAAACACCAATAAAACAGGATTATACGCAGCCCTGTGTTTATGGAAGCAAAAGGTCAAACAGTTTACAACTTAACCTAAACTAATCTTTTCTGATTCTTATGTTGTAACACACTGACTTGTCAACCAGATGCCTTGCTACAGTTTGAAGGTAAATTACACAAACAGGTTTTTGAATATTCGTACTTTGGCGGACGCACATATATATAGTTTCTAACAAGTTCGGCTTGACGCTGCACTCCTTGATTCGGTTATCTTGAACTATGATTTCTGTCCGTTTACACAGTTTTATTCCTCTCAAGCTCTTAAAGCAAATCACTCCTGGAAGTTAGCTACATTGCTAAGGCGCTAATAATATAACCCTGGTAGCTATTTTTAGCATCTCTCGTGCTAGCAGTCTATTTGTAGTGGATGGAAAGACTGATTACATTACTACTTCCAGTGCTCAGCCTTCTGGAAATTGGTATAGAGCGCCATCAACAATTTCTTCTAGAGCTGTTCCTTGCCAGTATCTCAGAAAATCGACCTAATTTACTTCTCAACACAACTCTCCACTTTCTAGTTATACAGACAGATGGCCATGGCGTCAACGTTCCAAAACCTTGTGTTTGTACAGAGTGGGACGCAAATAAACGACTCATTGGCAAATTGGTGTCAGAAGTGGGGTATTTTGGAACCTTTATCAAACTACCACGTCCTTAATCAGCTCTGATTGAGATAATTAACAGGCAAACAGTTTCACTTTCCATTTGGCCAGATAAGAGAACCAAACGGAGAACTGATTTTAACGAACCATAGCCTGTGCTATAGTTTTATTCACCTGGGTCAGATCATATCAGACATACATCATACGTCTGGCATACGTCTGGCTCATCAACACTATATTGTATCGTCAGTGTAAAGCAAAAAGCAATTAGCATTTGATAAGAAAAGGACTCTCGAAATGAATAGCTACGCTGTGTCTTCACATCTGTATGTTATATCATTATCTTGTTATGTGTCGCTTCTCCGCCTCACGTATAGGAGGGAGTCACACAAGGTCACACACTGCGGCAAACGCGGCAATGACTTTTACGTGGTTTCAGCTTTGTAAAACCCCAACTAAGAAAACACATTCTATCAAATAAAATCGATCAATACTTTGCTGAAGACTTTCAACTCTATGTCAAACATTCATTTTAAATTTTATATGTAATTATTTCGCGTGAAAGATTACAATGCCAGGTGAAGATGGAGTTAACATGCGAATGTTTTAATGATATGGGGAACAGACCTCGCAGACCTTGGTATCTGGGGCATGGAACTGGTAGACGGTAAAAGTGTCAGTAAAGGTGCTTGACAATGATTTATATGACTGTTTCCAAGATGGTTTTCTGGTGAACCATACCACCCACAGAAAAGGCACAGAACTCCAAGTCTACATAATGTTTAAACTATCTCAGCGGTAGATGGATTGCTAACGGTAAATTCACCTAAATCCAGAATATTTTTCAGGTCAGCTTTTAAGCATCTTCCGATGTTCAGGCGATTCCATTATTAACCAAACAGTTGGCTTGAGATATGAACTGTGAGAGCATGTAATACAGGCGTGTACATTCCTTCATGTACAATGTAACTAGACAACTTTATTGACATTCAGAACATAACGCGATTTTTACTCGGGAGAACATTTGTAAGAAAAAGCACTTAAGTTAGGTGATTTGATACATTCCATTTTATTTTTTGTCGTGGTAGGTTTAATTGAGTAACAAAAAGCTAAATTTTGCCTAATACAATCAAAATGTCGTAAACATGTGGGTTAAGCATGGGCGGTACTGTATTCGGACATCATACGACTGTCGTTGCTATGAATTGCATTGTTCTTTCAAATCAACTGATCAACAAAGCCAATTTGATGAATTTGTATGCAGCTATCTCGCCAGAGCGTATCGATGAAAACGGGAATCTCACGATGTGTCGGTGATTGCAATGAATTGTTTTTACCGACAGCAGCGTGAAGCTTGTTTGTTCATTTCAGCTAATTTATGTTTTGTCTTTCGACATAATTTGATTCCTTAGTTTTTTATATACAATTTTTCGTGAGCTGAATAGTCTATATTTATCGGATATATGCATGTACGTATTTCTACAATGCTACTAGAATGGCACCCTATAAACTTAAGTTACAAATTCTTTTATATATTTTTTTTTTTTATAGTAAAGATAAATATAGCAATTTGAGTTCCGATGGTAGATATTTTTACCTAACTTTTTGTCAACAATACGTACATAGTAGGTTATAAATAAAGCCAGTCATTTCTATTTTTATTTTTACATTGATTCTTAGTCTTTGATGCATGATCTATAAATAAATCAAGCGTTGTAGAAAATAAACCCTGGTTCTAAAATTAGCTCTACTTTTGTCGATGGTAGCTAAACAAAAGCCTTTTGTCCTGAGCTTGTCATTGGAGTTGCGCGGCAGTGACAAAGTGTAGCTGGTGTCTTGTGGATAATTTCCTTACACGATGTTTACCGGAACACTGAAGACAAATTCAGTAGAGTGAGTGTCCCTCTACCTCAATCTCACTATTCATTTAAGCCATGGACCAAAAACAAGGTCATTAACATCAAACGCCTCTTCATCTATGGTTAGCGTGACAACCAAAGAGAACAGAGATAGGAAAAAACAGGTTCGCGTTATGCCAATGTGTTTACGAGCATTGACAAAGGTAGCAAAACAAAATTAATTGCAATGAAATAAATGCGAAAATGGTATGAACTAATTGGTTCGATTTTACTTTACTTCTGTTATTGTAAAAGGGCGGAGAGGGACGAATGATGCATAAGCTTAAATAATAGATTCGCTTCTTCGCCTTGTGTGGTGAAAGGGAAGCCATAAGACGCCAAACCCACATTTCCACATACACCTTCACATACCTACATACACCTACATATACCCATATATACCGATACATATCCGGAAGTAACTGTAAAGATATATTAAAAAGGTATATGCTTGATATTACAATGCATTTGTTATCTATTGTCATTTTATTAAAGTCACATAATACTTGATAACGTTATAGAGACTAATATATCGACAAATAAATATTGTTTTTTCCTCACAACAATATAAGACTTGATAATGGGTACAAACTAGTTTATTCTTACTTAATTAGTAATCTAAGCTTTTTTCATAAGTAATTATGACGGCGTGATTTAACATCAATACTTGGGCCACTTTCAAAAAAAGCCTTACGACAATAAAATGCCGTACGATGTTTTTACGCTATAGTTTTAAGCCTAGCTTATGTCGCAGTTACGTCGATTGAGAACTGGTTCCGATCAGTTCCAGTGGCCCAGTTGAGGAT
>JARFOD010147112.1:0-12727 GCA_031763545.1 Mopalia muscosa | reverse complement strand
AAAATGCACCTGAGGCTAATCTACTGCAGCAAATGTTATTTAAGTAGAATAGTAGTGTCAGTATTAGAATTTCCACTGACAAACTTAACATAATAGAGCCAGGTGACTACTCCAAAGAAGTACGAAAAAATTCATATTGACTCAATATTTCGGTTTATTATCAAACCATCATCAGGACTATCAACCCCGCATAGACATAATATTTTTTAAGAACAAGCCATTAAACCTTTCTGGAATGACTGATTGGTGTTTCACTTATATCAAGGCTATCTACAACAACATATTCCTTCTTTGTAATAAAAAGTGTATAAAAAGTGACAAGGACTCTTGATTTATTTTCATAATTTTTAACATAATTTTTTTTTCCACATTAACATAAAAATGTGTTTAGTTTGAAACTGTGTCATAAGGGGATTACAACAAAAAGAATGCTGTTTATTTGTTGCCCTGTTGCAGGTGACTTCACTTATCTGACGGCATTCAGTGTATTCAATAATAAGCTACCAATCCACATCCCTTTTCTTGTTGAGAGGATTTCTCTGCCAATTCATGTAAAGGTTTTACCCATTTTCCCAATACAATTTTTAAAAAAACACAAAATTTTATTTTTTTTATCTGAAATTTTGGGGGTCAGTTGGGTAATAGGAAACAAATCATTAATTATGGATAACCCTAATGTTTGATCTCTTGGTTGAAAAAGGTTTCTTCAGTGCAAATAACATACTCAGCCAGAGAATGAATGTTGTACTAAGTGGGCAACATATTTCAAGTCCTTTGTTACAGCCTACTTGAATGGTTACGTTATAGTCATACACATGCGGAAAAATAATTTACTATGATTTGTTTGAATGTCCTCATAAAGGCCAGAATGATATTGCCGTGACCACTAGACTGAAACTAAAAGCCAGCCATTCACGCAATGATCTGGAAAGATCATAAATTAAGCCTTTTATTCAACCATCTGATTTCTGAATCAGATAAGGTCTCTTTCTAATCAAATTAATTATTCATCCTGCAAAGCATTGCTATTAATTTTCTAGAAAATAACACAACTTTATAACATACTTAAATATTGACAATATTTTCTATATGCTCCTTATATCGATCTAATTATTTTAATAATGTTTTTAAAAAACACATTCTTCAAGTACTTATAGGTATATTATTCATTAAATATTTGCGATAATATTATTAGCAAATATATATAAATGGTGCTGAATAAACAAAGAAATGATCACTTATAAGACATGTATATAAATGCTCTGTTTATGTCACTATTGTGAATAGCATGGTTGTACTTGAGCAGTTCAGTTTGCTCATTAAATTTTATCCTGATCAATAATGACCTTATTTACAAAAAATAATATTTACAAATTGTCAGTTTAATAACTTTGGCTATGATAGTAATAATCCAATTTCATAAATTACAAGAATAACAAACATTAATTTGAACAGCAAAATCTGGCTTTAATAAATTTCGGTTATTCCATTTCTTGTCGGTAATATAAAAGCATACGATTGAATTTTTGTTCTAATTTTACTTCCCTAGTAAATAAACTAAAAACTTTCAACTGTCAAATATTTAATATTTGTACATATATCTTGGCAGAAAGTCAAAACATGAATTACCACATTTACCTCCCCTTGAATATGTATGGCTCATCTGGCAGATCTCATGAATAACCCCAAAGTTTATAGGTCTATAAGATCTCAATGGCACTACTCTTACCAAAATTATTTTCTGTTAATCACTGAATAAAAAAAGACTTTGGTATTCACTTATTTTGAAAAAAAAAACCCAACTTTTTTTGCCTTCTTTTCTAAACGATATTTTGCCAAAACTTCTGTTCTTTTGAAGACAAACTGGAGTGAAAGTAAATTAAGTCTATCCGAAGCTGGTTCATTTAGGTCTCCTGATAACAGGGTGATAGTATAATGAAAGTCAGGGGAAAGCTTAGCGACAGACATTATTTAGTTTAACGCTAAACCAATTCCTAAAACTCTCGGGAAATTAAGGGAAGAAAACCGTCTGTAAATTAGTTCTTCATCCATGGATCTTCACCCATTAAAGATCAATCATTTGGACTTTCTACAAGCCCAATATCAAGGGCACTGCCTTCATGTGGCAACAGAGTTTTGTAAGCGAAAATATGTCACAAAATCAGTTTCTTGTAGTTTCAGGTATTTTATTTTTATTAATTATAAAACATAATATATGTTGTGAAGTTATATGGAGTTAACTTACAGTAAAATATTAAACACTATGCAAAAGAGGACTGTTAAATTAATAATACAAAAATATGACACAAATATAGTTCTGTGTACATTACAGCGATTTAAATTTAAATACAACTCAAAAACAATGTATACATAGTAGAGTATTTAAAATTACAGAACACAATACTATTGGCCAATCAAAACATGTCGTTTGATAAGTATCTATTTCAATAAAAAATCCTGTTGAAATAAACCATGAAATCCTTTGAACAATTAATGTATTCATCAGAATATTTATGGTTTTTGTCCTGAAAGAAAATATTTACCAACAATCAAAACTCATTTGACTTAAATGCCGACTTGAATCTATAGTGATATACTTACCTTCTTAAAAAGAAATTACAACAATAAAAACACTGCTTGGGTAACAGTTCATTGTACCCAAATACTGTAATTTGGGTAATTTAGGATGGCTAGTTCCAGAATCACTGATTGTGCCCAAAGCCTCGGGTAATAGCATTGATGAGACAGTATAGCATATACTCGATGTTCTCTAACTGTCTATTAGAAATTGAACAGCATGACTTTGGTTAATACAGTTCATGACATAACTCTACCATATTATCATAAAACTGACTGGCTATTATCGTCAGTGGATCAGTCAGCAAAATGTGCCACTTTATTGGACTCACCAAACCTGGTAAATTCTCACAACCAAATAACCTGTGAATAACAAATTACTGATACAAAATAACTTACCATAATCTTCATCTGAATAAAGATTAATGTTTTCCAGTTCCACAGGTTTATTAATTGCATTGTAAACTTGGGAGGTAAAAGTGGTGAATTCCTCTGTGGTTCCATTCTGCATTATGATTGGATGGCTTCCTGACAACGAGTTACTGGACAGCTGATTGGCTTGCGCTGAAATTAACAAACAAGTCATTGGTTTGTGTAATCACATTAATGTTGTTTTTTTATTTGCGTAGATTATATTGTATCTTTATCCCACATTCATTGCTCAGGGTGTCTAAAGGATGGGTGGACACCCCTCTATCTTCTCCCTTGTGCTAAACTCTGCATTAAATGTAATTTAGTTAAAACAAAATATAAATTAATTCCCTTTGTATAATGGTGTTGTGGGAATGACCAATCACGGAGATGTTCGTTAAAACTTGATAATGTTAAGCTGAGGATTTCCCCTGACGAACTTACATATCTAACATTTGACTTAACAATGGCCATATGACCTTGTCTTTCGATGACACTGACCGTGACCACATAATCCCCAATTTCAAGCAAAAAATGACTTAAGACATTAACCCGAAGAACCTCAAATTCAAAAGAACTTTTGTGTTTAGATATGTGTGAGGTTAAATAAAAATTGGCCATCAGATTCAACAACTAGACAATAACAAATGATATCAACCAACTAGCAAAGAAGTTTGAGCTGATAATCTTTGGAATGGAAGCAAGGACAGCAAAAAATCAATTTTCATACATGTACATGTATATTCACTGAAAGTGGAGAATAATGACAATAAGTGGTTGAGATGTTTGAATTAAAAGGTAGAATTTCCTTAGTGATAATTGTTTGCTAATTGGATAGACAAGGTGTCTGTTCACTAGGTAATCCAAACAAATAGTGAAAAACAGTTAAAACACATAAAAGCATTCTCAGGTTACAACTGTCTAATGAGTAGCAACAAAAGCTAAAATATAAGAGAAAAACAAGTGATCGGTAATCAGGCTGTGTGTTGTTAATGTGAAAAGAACATCTTACAGCCAGAACTTCTGTTTCATTTCCTTTAATGGGTTTTAAATTTCTTTTACATCAATACGAAGAACAGTCAGAGCTTTTGTTTCCTTTCCTTTAACTAGTTCAATTTTTTCTACATCAATGAAAATGTCTTGTTTTGCTCAGTGGAGATCTGAAGACTTCAAAACATTTTAAAACTTTTTACACAAAACAAGAAAACCCAATCAGTTTATACACTTTCAAGACAAATTTTTTTATAAAACGAATTAGTTTTAGGTAAGATAACTTGTTATAGTAAAACACAAAAATAAAACTAAATATACTGACTGAATAGAGATAAATCAACACATGCAGAATATGTATTAAAGAGACAATAACATAGATTTTTAATTTAAAATTTAATCTTCCTTGAATCAAAACATGTTATAAATATGCATAAATGTGTCTTCCCCAATTCTAAACACCATTTGATATGAGTAGGTAAACACTCATTTTGTTTGTAGATTTTCATGTAAGATTTTAGACTTTTCTCTATTTGATATAAAGTTTAATGCAATTGCACCAGATAACTCTGGAAGAATACTACACATATCATTCCCAGAGGGGGCAAAAGTGTTAACTACCTGATTGATTGATTGACTGATTGGTGGTAAATCAGGGGTGGAAATGTATATACATTTGCTGGACATATCCTGTTACAAGTGAGATTGTCAATGAAATTTCTCCAGAATTCAACATTGTGTTAAATGGCCTATGAGACAAAAATGTCTGACAAAATATTTTAAACATTCCCACTCTTGTTAACACAGGGTATATTGTCACTAAAGTACAGCCAAGTACTTCGAAGAGTGAGGAGCAATACAACCATAATGTGAAGTGTTGTATACAAATCCCCCATTGGAAAATGTATGTTCCACCATAGCTGACAGTATATTTTTACTGTAGAAAAAGAAGAAAAAAAAATTGTTGCCTTTATTGTGATTTAAACTCAGGTCTCTGGCTAGAAGGGCCATTGCTCTAGCTGACAGTATAGGTATACTTCAATTATACTGTACTTTGCTCTAGCTGACAGTATAGGTATACTTCAATTATACTGTACTTTGCTCTAGCTGACAGTATAAATATACTTCAATAATACTGTACTTTGCCAGATGGCTACTGCCAGGTAAAAATATGTTAATGTCCGTGGACGTTTCTAGGTGGCAAAAACTGGCAATGTGTTGAATTGTTTAAAACTACTTTATTTTGTAGTATCTTTGACAATGCCTCAGGCAGGCAACAGCAACAACATTCATACACAATAACTGTGGTATAATCTTTTTGCATAATCTATTAAGACACATGTACAGCAACTAAATTTAGTGCTCTATTTGGTCTTTTTTTTTAACTCATTGATTCAAACATTATTTTTTACAACAAAGATGTTTGACATCCACCAAGCCCACAATTAAGGATACGCTCCAAGTCTGCAGTGCAAGTGAAATTAAAAAAGGGAAACAACTCTGTCCATCTCAAGAGACTAATGATAGCCGATTAGATTACTGAGGAATTACGCTCGACTCAATGTGCATCTTAAAATGTCAGGAGCTAAGAAATGTGGTAATTGGAGGTAGAAAATCTAATTTAGGTGATCTATATCGGCTATAAAATAGTCCCTCAAGACATGTGTAAGATATCTTTACTATTTTACTCCTCTCTATGGGCTTTAGCGTTTAATATTTCATACAATACATAGATACTGAAACTGTTAGTGATCTATTTGGGTCAGCTTAATCCACATCTGGTGGACATAAATTGTCAAAATGAGGAATAGAATAATAAATTAATTTCATAATTACATCAGTATGTCTAATTATGGAAAAATTAATTGCTTATTTGAAACACGTTAAATCATGATTATGAAGCAAAGACAACATTTTCACATATAATTTGTATGATATCATTGTGTGTTAAGACATTTTTATTAAAAATACATGATGAGTATATTTCTTGTTTATTTTCTTGATTTCCTCAAATTGGGCTTAACATCGTACTCAAGAGAATTTCACTTAGATGTATAGGAAAGATTGTCCAGTTCACATGATTGATTGGTGTTCTACATCGTATTTAAGGATATTTCACTTATATGACGGCGGTGTATTCAAACAATAATTCACACTAGCACAACCAAGATGTGAAGCATTTGTAGTAAAGTTAATTTTCCTCCAATGCTAAGTAAAGACAAAACTGCTAAATCAAGTGACTCATGTTGATCGAAAAACACACTAAAAGCAGTGAAGGTTACATCGAAATGGGATTAGTTAGCCAACCTGTTTACTACTAAGCCATGACTGAGGGCTGCTTTCTTGGTTTTTCAAGCTGTATTTGAACATTTATTTATTTGTTTGTTTATTTATTTATGTTTTACTCAAAATACTTGTAAATATTGAAACATTGATAAATTGATCTTATTATACTATTGACTTATTGATTAGTTTTATTGATTCATTTTGCTGATTAATTGATTGATTCTGTTGATTAATTGATTGATAAATTTATTGTTAATAAATTTATTATCTTGTATTGAGAGTGTAATCAGAATTAATGGTGGATGGACTCCCCACTTCATATTTCTCCATACATGATGTCATATATGATCCTTGAGAACATGCCAACATATAGGATGGTTTATGGGTGCATGACACCAGAGCTCATGGGTACTTTATTCATACCAAAAGAGTGTACTCTAGCAGAAAAAGCACAAACAGCCACACTAGCAGAGCCATAAAATGAAGGCATTTTATTCTGTTCAAAAAATAATATTTATCCAGTGTCAAGGAAAGACAGTTGGACAAAGTTGGGAAGATACTAGCATTATCAGCATATACATGTCTGTGCATGCTTCAAGGGATTTCACCTTAACCTCACATCATAAAACATGTCTTTAAGATTATAAGCCTGGCTACATTGCACACGTAATCAAAAGCAAAATTATATAACTCTTTCCTAAAACCACAGTATTTTGACACAAGAAACCGGTCCAGCAGGACGTTCTTTTTGATTCTCAACCTGTTTAGGGAACTAAAATTCTTTCTCAGCTGTGACACAATGTTGACGAGTTACATAATAAATTTACAATTTCAAAAGAGGCATTTGGGAGTCAGCCTGCTTAGTGAAAAATTGCTGAAATATTTAATAGAAATCTCCTGCCTCAAACAGTTAAAACAATCCACAGAGGGGGGATTTATCTCTGTATAACAAACGTGACCAGAATATCTAATTACTCTAACGCAAAATTAAGTTCTGGAGAGAACATGTCTTTCTTTAACTGAACCATTAAGACTATGTTTGCTGCTTTGTTTGATTGCGGGTTAATGCTGTACTTCAGGTTATTTCACTCATTTGACAATATGCCAGCTTTATAGTGGGTGAATGAAACCATGCTCATCACTACTGACAACATAGAAACACAAGACAGGACAAATACAGGACAATTGCAGAATGTTTGTTCATTTGATTTTGGTTAAATGTCATATTTGAGGTAATTTTTCACATTGGCAGCACTATAAGGAGACCAGCCTCAACTACACTGGCAACAAGGAGTAAGACAGGGTCAAAACAGGATACAGGACGCATCACGACCACACCACAACCTGATCAGCTTAATGGTGCATTAAAGTTTAGAGAGTACCAGGGCAAAAGGAAGTTTGTTCCGAATCCTGCAGTTATCACAGGACGCAACACCACATCATCACAACCTGATCAGCTTCATGGTGCACTAAAGCTTAGAGAGTACCAGGGCAAAAGGAAGTTTGTTCCGAATCCTGCGGTTATCACAGGACACAACCCAACAACATCACAACATGATCAGCTTAATGGTGCACTAAAGGTGGGACACACTGACACTTGTTCGGATCAAACATGGAGTCAATAGTGAACTGCTTTGCTCAATAGATTGATTTATTTTGTCTCATGTCAATAAACACATGTAGTTGTACTGCACAAGTACTGTACAAACCCTGACAGTCAAGACAAAACTGGCAAACTGTTTTCTTACAGGCATGTCTTAACAGTGTTGGAAATAGTAGTTTCACATGTTTCTGTCTGTTATCCATGTACACTTTAAGTAAGACTTGACAAGATAGGACATGAAACTAAATAAGGAAAAATCAAAAGAAAAAAAATCCCTCTTTGAATTTTACAGACTGACAGGACTTACTCCCCCCGTGTAAACTGACAACATGTGTTTGTTTGTTTGTTTGGGTTACCGTTTTAACGGGCAACAACATGTCAGTCTTTCCAAGGCGTAAGTTTTAACACTAACATCTATGAATATTTCTATCATCAACTTAACCGATCTCATAATCCAATTATATCAGTTTATATTGTGCTGTAAATATTTCATCCTATTTTCCCAGTTTTTAAATTTGTTTTTGTACACTACTAAAGGTTGTTTGACTCATACTCATAATTATATGATGGATTAAAAAAATCAACATTAACATCACTGGATGAAAATTCTTTTAAATAACTAAGACAGAAGCAAAAAAAAAAAAACTTAAGCTTTGATTTAGACCAGTAAAAAAGTTTTATTTTAGATGTGCTCTGTAAACAATTTTTTTGTTAATAATATTAAAAAACTGTGACACAGAAAACCTCCCACAAGTATTTATGTTAGACAAAGTAATTTGAAACTTCAAGTCCTGAAATCATAATTTCCATATCAAGATCAAGTTCCAAACTGCATTCCTTCCAAACACAATATACATAAGTTTTTTTTAATAATGCTTTGGCAATTCTTAATTACTTGTTTTAGTGTCATTTTGAAAAAGTAGCAGTAACATAACACAATTATATGGATTTCAACTTCTATATTTTATTATCGAATAAAAAATGAATACAGACTGAGTTGTTGGAAAAGAATCAGCTAATAGTTCTTGTTGAAATAGTTCCTTTAGAGCCTGAAGACTTGTGACATTTCTATGTTTTGTTCCTTCAGCTAGCAACTAAGCACTTTTTATCAAACAGTGAAAATAAAATTTTCTGAGTCTACATCCATGTGTATTCAGTTTTTTCAACAGCTTTTGAAAAATTTTGTGTATGTTTTTTTGGTGCCTGATTATATCCACTTTACTGATAAAAAGGTTTTGAATTGCCTAATTTGGATAGAAAACTGAGAGGTTATATAAAGTCCCCAAGAACTTTCCTCAAATACAGGAGTATGACATACAGAATAGGATCTGTGCAAAAAAACTGTAGAGACTTAACAAGGCAATATACATGGACACTGAAGAAAAGGGAGAAGCCTTGATTACATCTAGACATTTACTGAAGAAGCTTTATAACAGCGGAAAGTTTGCATCCAGACTATTGCAACAAAATAGCTGCATTACAACATTGATGTACAGCCAGCTTTCGATGTTAACTGTAACAGTCAAAATGCGTTTTGCTGTGCTACGGCTCAATCCCAAATACTAAGGAAAGGCAACATTTTCCTTTATTTGAAACAAAACTCTTTAGTTGTCAGACATTTTTTTAGAGGCAAATCCTGAATTTCCAACATATTGATTTTTTGAATGTAAAAACTAACTGGGCTGCTCATTAACAAAAGATTTCTTTCTGACTTTAGGGATCAAGTTTCAAGAAATCTTTAACTTCCAATTTTTTTTCCCATGAGCAATTAAAAAACGGAACTAGTCAAAAAGGTTATATTGTGTACTCTAACTGTGTTTTATTTGGAAGTGAGCTGGTGCCATTTTTCACCAGTTCTAGTTCAAGAAATATTTGTAGATTTTGGATTATTGATGTTTTTGTATTGTGCTTAAATGTAATTCGTCTAAAAATTACACTTACACTTGGTGTAAATCAGCAAGAAATCCCAATTTGATTACTGCACTCAGCAGAAATCTTCCTGTAACAGCTTAGATCAAATGGTATCCTAAAGCCTGCTCTATATGCAGCACACTGAAGGGCTGGAGCAGTCAAATGCACAATCAATTGAGTAATATAGTTGAAAGAAATCTAAATTTGACAAATCACTAAATTATCTGTTTTGTACGTGTGTAGAAAGCGGCTTTTGCGATTGTAGGAAAATTTGGATAACAAGGGTTAAATATGAATGAAAAGCTAAAAAGGAGGGTTTCCCATTATACTAAATCTGCCAAAACTAAATAAAATAATAGTAACTGAAACATTAATGGTGGCAGATGGATATAAAAGCCCTTCATGGCCATTCTTTGAACAGAGATAATTTTAAGTACATCATATCCAGGGAAACAGCACATTTATGACCCCTTCCCCTTTAAAAATATCAAATTTAGGATTTAACAGAAAACCCACATAAACAAATTATCTTAATACTTTTGAGAAACTTTCAAGTCTTTTATCACTAAGATGTAACTGCCCAATATATTACACTCGAGACAATTACATTGGTTAAATGAGAAAAACTAACATTTGGTGATGGATGAGTTGAAGTGGGAGATAGATATACATCAAGGAGGAACTTACACAGATTTATATACAAGTTATTAGTGAGGGTTTTACGTTTGTAAACATTGGAGTAGTTCTAAATTTCTTTAGGAATAACCTATATCTATACACAAGAACGATGTACAATGTTCGTCACAGACAATGTTTGCTCTACAGAATTTACAAATACTTAAATTCACTTGGAATTTTTTTCCCAAAGTCGCATTTAAACAGCTTATTTGTTCATCTCCCAGCTAACCACTGATCAATACAAGACTATGACAACCATGAAAGTAAAACAGTTTGGTTATCTTCAAATCCTCTGTTTGTATTATTCAAACAAACCTTGTTTTATTTTAACATATTTATTTCTTTAAATTTTTATATTTATTTATAAGATTGTGTTTAAGCTTGAACTGAAGAGAATCTCACTTATATGATGACTTTGTAATGCCAGTGTTTGACATAAAACCATAGAAAACTCTTGTATACCACATCATGATGACTTCAGCACTCGAAAACTTCTCCGTCAATTACAAAAAATTGCATGATAAATTATTAAATTTGTCAAAACCTTGTTTACAAGTTACTAACAACATGCCTGAGATCGAATGTTGTAGAAAAGTGACTGATTGGTTTGTCTTCATAAAACAACATTCAATGAATGAGTGGATTAGATTGGTTATTGCTCATCAACCCCATTCAAAAAATTAATGAGTTTGATTGGTGTTCATTTAGCCGCTTTCAATGAATGAGTGGATGTGATTGGTTGGTGTTCATCATCCCCATTCAATGAATGAGTGGATGTGATTGGTTAGTGCTCATCATCCCGCATTCAATGAATGAGTGGATTCGGTTGGCTGGTGTTCATCATGCAGCGTTCAATAGGTGAGTGAATTTGGTTGGTTGGTGACTTGGTGTTCATCAAGAAGAATTCAATGAATGAGTGGATTTGATTGGTTGGCATTCAACAATCCACATTCAATGAAAGAGTGGTTGTGATTGGTTGGTGCTCACCATGATCACTCAATGGTGAGTGTATGTGGTTGGTTGGTGTTCATCTAGCAAAATTCAATGGGTGGGGTAGATGTGGGGTTGGTGGTAATCAAGCAAATTTCGGAGAGTGAGTGGCTATGTCTACATTCTTTTGTTTTGTTTCAGACCACTAGACCGGAGGAAATATTTCATGATGGTCATTTTTTTTATTTGTTACAGGCTTTTAGTTTATCATTTATTGATGAACACTTTATGAAAAGCTGGCTTTTGAAACAGGCTAGAGAAAGAAAAATGAGATAGGACAATATCTCTTGATTTCTTGTGAAACCAATACTTTTTTAACTGATAAATGTTTGACAAGAATTTATAAAGAATTCATCATAAAGTTGTAATTCTGCTTTTCAAAACATTGTAATTACAAAACATCAGCTTTGCAAGTCAAGCTATTTAACAGATCGATTAGGTGTTTCTTAGAAGTCATTCGATGTTTGATATTATTGTAATTGCAAAACAATGGCTTTGCAACTCAAGATTTTTATCAGGTAATTTTTTTATTCTTTTATCCAGTTGATTTGTTATTTCTCCTAAATTCCTAACTAGTAAAACATTAGAATACATAGGAACCAATCACTCAAACACAAAACTAAAAAAAATGGAACAATTGCAAATGAAGGTCGTTTAGGTTAATAAGGACATTTTTTGTTTCCTTTCTGAGGTACAACACACAGTTATGTCACCTTTTGACTATTTAATAATGCAGCCAGAGAAAAAAAAAAAACGGAAGAATAATGGCCGCTGGTAGTGGCAGAGATAAATTGACAGATAAAAGGACACTGAGTAATAGGCTTGATCAAAGATAACTGGATGACAACTTGAGAAGTTATACAGTCTGATTATAGTAATAGAGAATAAGATTATACAAGCACTGCAGAGGAAATTGCCGAACTTGATAGCAAAATCAATCAAAATATAAACAATATTGGATCATAAAGGTAAAGCTGGCTGCTATAAACAATTTTGTTCAGTTAATGTTGTTTTACTAAATAATGAATTTGAGACTCTTGTATGTTGTCATTGTTTACTTCTAGTTCTGATAATGGTTACCATGTTCCCCGCTGAGCTATTGTGTACGCCATTGTATTTCGCTGCATATAAATATTTGATAAGTATGAAAATGGTTCTTTCTTTCATTCATGTTACTGGCACACTTTCATATGAGTGAAAAACCCTTAAAGGGAAAGACCAACGATTTTAGACCTAAACTTATTACTTTTAATGAATATTTTCAAAGACAAACAACTGTAA
>JARFOD010147090.1:0-12729 GCA_031763545.1 Mopalia muscosa | reverse complement strand
GTTTGGGAGGGAGCTGTGGGGCCAAACGTTAACATTGCCGCTTATGGCAAATTAATGGTGGTCTGGGGCCAGATACAACGCGGCCATCTTGTTTTCGCACTTTCTTTATTTGCTCATGTTTGGCAAACGTCCCCGAAATATTGGCAGAAATTATTGCGCGATAGCCTAGCAATATATCTTGATGTTGTATTAAGATTAAACACTATCATATTAATTAAACTCTATTAAATGGCAACCACGAACACATGTAAGCCAGAAAAGAAACAATACCAAAAAATTGCTCATACGCTGTAAATCCACAGATGTAACTATATGTCCTACATAGTTGTTAAAAGCAATACCTTTCAAAACGTATACATTTAACCCAGCCACTTGTTTAAAGTTTTGTGATGTAGCAGGCATCAACAGGTATTTTCGGTAAAAACAAAAATATTTCAAACACGCCAACGAAAGGGGAAAATCTTTAACGTGAAAAATGTTTTTGTTGTAAACAAAGAATAACTTGTACGAGAGCCACAGAAACGAGACCGAAACAAACTTTTCCAAATCACCTCAATAGGGTCATGGTGGAATTTTAGCCAAATGGAAACCCAGAATCGTCGGAAGATGGTGGTCAGCAGAAGTTTGGTAAGAAAATCGGATGTAATTAGTGTCTGTCGTTGAGTGTCTGTCATTAGGGGAAATCTAAGGCCTTAGATAAGCCCCGAGGAGTTATCAGTGAAGCTTGGACTAAAATGTGGTTCCAATAAATATGTGGTAATTACACATCACGAATAGATGAACTCGCCATAAGGTATCAATTATCGTGTCCTGGTATTTTAGGAAACCAGGGTCTTGATTCTAAATACAGATGGGGAAATATTCCAAACCTTTATGGTTATACAACTAGAGTAGGATTACCACATGTTCGGGCCAAATGAATTGCACAAAAACTGTATCTTGACTTTAATAGGGGATTTGATGACATCCACTTGGGTGCAAAAGTTCACAGTAGCGACCGGGCATTAGAACTGCGTACACTACAGTATAGACTATATGTATACTCTGAGTAAGGACTGAAGAAAGACAGAGATACCCAGAAAGACAGAAAAGAAATCTAAGGGAAAGAAATGCTATAATAATTGGATATACACATCTATATTGATTGACATTATAAATATATGGCATTATTCAAGTCGTTTATTTACCAACCGGCAAATATTATAACGAAATTATATGTGTATATGGGTATATATTTCAAAGATCAATCGCACTGGCACAGGGATTTTGATTAATTTTAAAACTGATAAACTCACAATCTACATTAATTTCAGGGGCAAAGTTTTTCAACAGGACTTACTTCCCAGTTACGTTGTTATGTATAAATATATTTCTAAAAAGCAATCACACTGTCACAGGAATGTAGATCAATAAGAATCGACGAATCATCTTATGTTCAAGATATGCTTCTAGATACAAGTTTATAATAAACCCTCAATCTCGAGTTGTGTTATGGGCTACAAACAGACGTCTAGAGAAAGGCAATGACCAGTAATAGGGTGTACAAATATTGTTAAAAATGTAGGCAAAAAGATATTCGGCATGGGTTAGAAATAAATGAGCTTACAAATTAGTATTTCAGAGATATAGAGATTAACCAATGAATATGTCTGTTAAAGAAAATCAGTGTTACAACCTATCTGATATGGAAGGCAGTATTGCCTTAACCAATAGGTCCTTTAGATTTATGTATATATATACGGATATAATGTTTCTTGTGGTGTATCAACCTATCAGAGTCACCCATTGCTTTCTGAAAACAATGTCTCTAATTGGTTGATGTATAACTTCGCGAGCTCGCGGCTTTTAGAAAATCAAGAACATGCAATCATCTGATGATGGCTGCCTCCTGAATTTGTGAACTCAAATCCATCGGTATTTGTCATTAAACGGAAAACAGAAAATCCCCAAATGAAAGGTTTAGTGTTACGTTCCCTGTTATTGTTTTAACAGGCTGACTAGTTAGGTTACTGTGGTGTAAACTTCTATGTGTCGACATGGTGTTGACGGAGTTGTTGATTCTGATGAAGAGGTAATGTGAATGGGCTTAAAGGAGGGCCATATTATATAAATACTACTTATAGCTCATCCAGCAGCCAAATCTTACATTTATATGAAATCACATTGAATTCAATGAGAAACACTGTAGTATTTAAACACCAAAATTATATAATATTGTAGGTAAGATTGCAGCGTATAAGTAAGGTATACATTATTGATCCATCCATTCAGCTGTTTTTTGTATTTTTTTTAACAATATGGTTTGTTATTGTGTAGTTCATTACAGTATCGAATGTTTTGCCTAGCTCAAGACAGTATCGGTTGTTACTGTGATGTTCACGATTGTTTGTTTTTGTGTAGTTTATTACAGTATCGGTTGTTTTGATGTAGTTTATTACAATGTTGTTTGTTTCTGTGTAGTTAATTACAATATCGATTGTTATTGTGTAGTCTATTACAGCGTTTGTTGTAACAATAATTTTTCCTCAAATCGGAAGATTAGTTAGACAGAAAAACTGAAAACTAAGATTTTTTTAAACCGATCTCGCCAAAACTTTATTGAACCATTTATTCAGCAGTGAATACATAGATCTCTCGTCATCTATTTAAATATATTTAGCATGATGTCGGATGTCATTTAAGGACTACATTTTGAACCTATTAACCAAAAAATGTACAACTTAATTATTCTTCGCGATTGAGTAGAACTTTCCATCTTTTCAACACAGCTTGAAATGAGGCCTATACCTTGGCTATATATCTATGTCACGCTGTACAATAATCGGTTTGCGCAGTAATTACCCGGTACGACTTGAACTTTTGGCGAACTCGAGAAGTTATGTTTTTACTGAATCTCTTTGAAAACGAAAGCCACTCCGCATGAGTTAAGCATGCTTCGTAATTATTTCGACAAAAAGCTTAATGATATAGAATACCACGAGAAGAAAAAATAGAAAGAAGCAAGAATTTGGGGAGGTTTTAAATACACAGAGATGTTTCATGCGGAAACATGTGGGGTGGAATGGTTTAAGATTTTGATGGGACATGCAAGCGAAAACGGAAACAAGTTGTTTACGAGTTGAGTTTTAATTCCTTGTTATTGTCTCACGGAAGAAACAAGTTATAATAAAAACTGATAAACATCCTGATGTTTTTTTTTTCTTCAATTATCCCATATATGAATAACAACTTGTTATATAACTATGACCAGTAGTCTAGTCTATTATGACATAGATATATAAAACAAGATTGCATGGATAATCCCTTGTCACTGTTAAAATGCTTTTAAGTGTGCATTTGACTAACGATAGGCATTACAGTGCCCTCTGTTGGTTTATATATTTATATATTTTGTTGGTTCGTTTGTTTCGCTTGGGCTTTATGCTTAACTTCAGATTATTTTCGGCCAGGAAAATCTTCTTCAGTGTAACTGGCAAGAAACATTTATAACGAAGTACAAGGCCAAAACCATGGTCCAGTCACCAAATGGTCAGTGCAGGTCTGGCACCAAAAACAGCCGTGTGTAGTCGGTCAGTTGATCGAGCAGCAGAACACAGCAACCTGTATGCATTCATCGCCAACATGAGAGCAGCAGATTTTCTCTTCAAATTCCGAAAATCTCAGTTCAGGTGATACTTCGACAGTTTTGTGAATGGCTGATCCATTTCCCATCCCTCTGATGAAGCCAGAAGCTCCCAAGCACTACACAGTTACGTCCCTGTCAGAGTGAGTGCAAACTTGAAGAGAAATTCAGATCTGGGTTAGGGAAGCATCCTGCACTTTTAAAAGTTCCAATGACTTGTCTGTGACCGAGGTTAACTTATCGAGCATGCAGTTAGGTCGCACATAACCATTATACAAAATACATCTGAAGACAAAATAATCTGTTGTCTGTTTGAACGCTCCTGTCGACGATTGTTATCAGTAAAGAAATGCTGGTAATCCTGGTATGTTCTCAAACGTACGCTAATACCTGTTACAAAAGCTATGCAAAATAGTTTACAAGAACATTAAACCATAAACTTTTTCCTTTTTAAATAATGGCCAGTAAAATAGTTTAGCATTTTTTTCTCCCTTTCAATATGTTTTTGAAGGGTCTACTGGGCTTAACATGTCGTATTTATGGTTGCTTTCATAATATTTATTCTTTGTTGTAACAAACGTGGAATCCTCTGAATAGAATCCTGTCTAAAGATATATAAATTACTTAGACATTTTTATTTCGCAAACAACAACATTGACAGCAATGGAGACACGGTAAGTGAGAGAAACACAAAAGAATATTCAAAATTCCGATATTTTCTGCCGTTCGTTGGTTTTACACAAATACTTGTCACTGGTAAATGCTGAGGCAGAAATTCAAACTGTATAATATTCAAAAGTATAAGCATAATAAATGCAGAACAATAGAATATAAAATAGGATAAGATGCCTAAGGTAATATTTTTATACAGATTTTACAACACGGCAACCCGCGGCCATGGCTTAGTGTGTCTGCCTACATATCCAACCCGATGTATCGTCCACGGAATCTGTCCAACATCAGGTATATGAATGGGTCACACGATATGACTCCGGCTATCGCGGGGGTGGTTTTCAAGAGGTTCCCTACGTCGTGTTTTAGCAAGAAACAATGTGAAATGGACTATCTGTCGTCATATAAGTGAAATACCCTTGAGTACGACGTAAACCCTAAATCACGCAAACAAACACAACACGACAAGAAAGTATAACATACAGGCATTCTTTTCTTATCACATTCACTAAATATTTTGACTGGTTAAGATGCATGGAAATTTATGGATACTAAGGTCAAAACGCATAGTTAAACCATCAGTATTGAAGGTAATAATAATAAGGTAAATCGACATAGCTATCCACAACCGACTGATACATTGACCCAATCCACGCGAAATTGTTCAGTTTGGCAGCTAGTGATTACGTCACGCAAGATGCTTTCCACTTCATGTCTCAAAGCCTTGTGGTATTTTAGCTATGAATTATAACCACAAACAGGCTTTATAATACCATAACTTGTAGGATATTTGACTTGGTGAGAGTTAGACCCTGTAGTGTTAGCTATACATGTGTTACGTCAGGGGAAAAAACTTCTGAGAATAACCACAGCTCAGCAGGGAGCCATTCTACCAACAAAACAATAGTGGGCGAAAATTCCCCTGATTTGTTATGAAGCCATGACATTTGCTTATTTATGTCATGTCATTGTCAAACAACACGTGCTCTTAAAAAACAGAACAGACAAAATTCCATACAGAGAACGTTTGTGGGTTTTTTGGGGTTAGAGTATAGAACAATACTAAATTCCACATAACACGGCGCCTATGTTAGACTGTTATAGTGCTCCCTGACCACATTTGGTATCAACAGTGACTGGAGACAAAGATATAAACATAGAATACACATGTATGACAAACATAACATTGGCCTATACATGTAGAGTAAAAACAGTCTGAATGCTAAAGCGGCCCCGTGTCCCATACGTTGGTTCTTACTTTAATCAACAAAACTGTTTTTGTTATGTATTTTCATTAATTAAACAAAAATAAAACTGATCAGTGCATGCGTGTAAATATTAATTGGAATTCATTAATTTCCTTAATCAAACGAAATACTCATTTGATCTCAATATTTCGGCGATTTCTCTTGCCATCATCATAATATGACCGAAATATTGAGACCCTACCAGTGTATCTAGTTTTATTTCTGAAGAAAATATTTTTAAGAAAAGTTAACGCTAATCGATGCGAATAGAATAAGGTCCAGGTAAGCTCCTACTACTTTCTAGTCAGCTTGAATCGTTTCGTGAGGAAAGGCCCTGGCTGGTTCATGAAAGGACACCATCCGATTTATCCGATAAAAAAACAAAAACAAAAACAAAAAAACCACACGATGCGTTGGCTAAAACGATCAACCAATCATAACAAGGGTTGGTGATTCATGACCAATCAATCGACACAGTTTGACGGACGATTTCGTAAGATCAGCTTGTGGAACAAAATACCGGAGAGCAATTTGGATCTGCCGTAAGTCAAATTAAAGGCAACTCAACATTATACGTTTAAAGGTTTAATCGGCATATACTGGATTCTTCAAATTTGTTAATTCATCGATTAATATTTAACAACCATGCCTAAGGATCACTTTGATGAAGGCTGTATATCCAACAGTAATTGATACATTAACACAATCATAAAATGTGAATCAATTTTGTCTGATGGATAATTAATCACCCCAGTGGTAAATAAAGCAGGAGGTCTCAAATTAAATCATACTGCCCTCAGCCAGAGGGTTTGAATCATAAGAAACGAGAGAAGTGGTCCGTATGATATAAAATACACTGTTTATTTCAATGTATATAAATTGCAACATGGCTTAATTAAAGGTTGTATAGGGATGCAGCTCACTCCCTTTAATCGTCTATTCTACCCACAGCCCAACCTTCCCTCTCTCTCAAAAATTCTTTTAAAAAATTAGAAAAGAACATAACATCCTACTTCTTGTAGAGAATTCTGTCACTTCGAATACAAACACCAGGTCATTATCAATTAAAGGGCTATGACCATTTTTTTCTGGTGTAATCGAAAATATTCCGAGTAGAACTAAACCTTTCAGCTGTTTTATGTTAGGTAATGATATGTTTTTATCTGTAGCGATATGACTGTCAGCCATGATTGCTGTCATCCCGCCCTATAGAGATAACATCTGAATAAAACTTGAAAACCAGCCATTATGTGTGTAATGTTATACGATACAAGAACCCAAGCGATACCGGGCCATTGTCTGGTGTTATTTTGTATACGGATGTAGAATTAATTGTGTAAATTTAAGAGAGTCTGCAAAAGCTTTCCCTTATAGCAACACAAAGCACGAGGAACTGTGCGGAAAGGATACAATGGAGTTTACAGTGCATGGTGCGAAGGAACAAAGCAAGAGTTTTTGGTCAAAACTTTGGAAAATCTATGGTAAACGCCGACAGTGAAAGTAGTTCTACTATTATGGTGAATCAGGCTGGTTTCATTGTATAGCAATTCATATATAGTTTAAGAAAGAAACTATTTTTCAATAATTCGAGCATTCTCTGGTTACTTTAAATCTTTCACAGGATTAAGTTTTTTGAGAAAAAAAGTGCGATAACATCAAATAGGCAAGTTCCAGTACAGTGCTTAAGTCCCACCCTATTGTCTGTTTAATGTAATAGATTTTATTCTGTGAAGTATATTACATTTATCGCGATATACAAACAAAGCAGTCACTATAACATCAAACGGAAGAGATTTCTATTATGATAGGACACTCGTATTTCTAATCGAAATGCATTTGTTACGTAATGTGTACAGACAGGTTTACACACTTCATCATTAGGCGTAGAAAGTCGTACATACAAGGAGGTATAGTCTAAAACAGTCGAGACTTTGAGTCTAAGTAATGGCAGCCATTTAATTTTATAATAAAGCTATGTGTAGTTTACAAAGTAGTGTTAACTTACAACTCCAATAAAATATACACATAGATACATGGAGATTCAATATTTCAGTTTATTTTAAACTATTGTCAGGAATAATGCTATGTATTTCTACAACTAATGACATTGCCAACGAACTATTTTCAAATTATTGAAAGAAAAAAGGTTTGAATTGACTGAAAGAAACAACAAAAAATGACTCAATGCTACAAGCGAGAGATTTGCAATGCCCATACACTTCCGGCCGAATGTCGGTACATCCTTCGACACTTTCTGTACCAGTAAAGTTATTCTTATTCTTCTGTAATTCTACATACATACAACAAACGAACAAACAAACTAGCAAAGAAACAAACCAAGCAACCGGTAGACCGGCAAATTAGTGCAATTAGAACACTTCCAAACTGACAAACTTTGATTTTCTTTGAGTTTAACTAGAGTCACATCTCAGAGAAACGGCAAGATACGTATATTAAGTTTCTTTAACAAACAATCATCGGGAATAGCTTTAGTTTTCATGTTTATCTTTAAAGTGATTGTGAAATTATTACATATGTCCGTTGTTAATAGTTTGTACCTTCACGCTAGAGCAAACCTATTTAATGAACAGCCTTCTTAAAGTACAGCCGCCGTGTGTTTATCTGTTTTTCTGTCTTGTCTCACATATGGCTATTATCACAAACACAACAACACACCTTTATAAACAAAAACAGTGTTTGGACAAACACGGTAAGCATATATCTGATAAGTAACAAGCCTCAAAGGTATCTGTGTTTTGACAGATCTGCTGACTTTGTTTGCTTATCTATTTGTCAGGTGAGCGAATGTCTAATTACCGGTGTAACAACCTTGCAGTTCCAAACATAAATCCATATGGTTACTTTGCTAGCTTATTAAGCAAAGCTAAATCTTCAAAGTGTTTAGTTCTGTTTACAACATTTTGAGTTGAGTAATAATTTGTCAAAAATCCCGCCGGCCCAAATTATATAAACTATAAATAGCAAAGTATATCAACTACAACAAGAACTATACGGATACAATGAATTATCTGTTGACCGGATTTAATATTATATAAAAATTATTCAGGATGGACAACGATTGTGTAAAAATTAACTACTTTTTCAATGAATACTGCCATGATCGAAATAGAATACCGTCAGGCCTCTTTAGTGCCAGGGATACGCAATCGAGTTCTTGAAAGACGTACACGCAGGTTTTGTTATATTGAGAAACATTAAAAACACAAAGTATAATATTCAGGTCATTTATAACGTTTTGGGCTAGTCACATTATCGGAGATCATAAAAATAATTGTATTTAATCAATTCTTGCTTTCGATAGTTATTAGATTATATAAAAAAAAATGCAACACTGTATAGATTAAGTCCGGACGAATGTGTAGACTTCTTTGGCCATTTGGTAGAAGAGCTATACAATTATTGAATTCTGGATTTGATGACGTCCCTCCACGCCGAAAGCCTTTATCTAATTATGGATTTGATGACGTCCCTCCACGCCGAAAGCCTTTATCTAATTCTGGATTTGATGACGTCACTCCATGCTGAAAGCCTTTATCTAATTCTGGATTTGATGACGTCACTCCATGTTGAAAGCCTTTATCTAATTCTGGATTTGATGACGTCACTCCATGCTGAAAGCCTTTATCTAATTATGGATTTGATGACGTCACTCCATGTTGAAAGCCTTTATCTAATTCTGGATTTGATGACATCACTCCATGTTGAAAGCCTTTATCTAATTCTAGATTTGATAACATCACTCCATGATGAAAGCCTTTTATATCTAATTCTGGATTTGTCATTTAATAATCTGATATTAGCGGTAAAAGGGGGTTTTTAGAAATCGGACCCAGATGATGACAAAATGAATTGTCGCGATGCAGTGGTCCAGGGATCAGGAAGGTTTCTCTTACACACATATATTCCTTTCTCCACTAGACTCCCACGGACCGCGTCGAGTATGCCAACATCCAGCCGAACCTCTTGTTCTTCTAGATTGTGCCCTTGTTTCCTCCCACAATAATGCTGGTCAATGCGTGATAGGGATTTATTCGATGTTATACCAACAGCGTTAAATCCCGATAACATATCATTGGAAAGCATTATTGTGGGCGGAAAACAGCTAAGTCCCACCGAAGACTTACCAAAAATACATAATTAGTGTTATTCTGCAAAACGTTTTTGTCTCAAATTTCTGTATTTACTTTGCCATCATCATGGGATGGCTAAATTAGTTTGGACAAATAATATTATACATTTTGTGTGTATTATTCACAAAAATATAGACCTCATAAGGTTTGTTGGCATGGACTCATTTTTAACATAGATTCTGGTTAGTTAACAGCTAAATACGACTTCCCTAGTTAATGAATGTCAAAGGTTTGCCAGTTACAAAAACCTGTTGCTCATTGTTCAAAGATGTCAAAGATAGGAACAATGTTAAACGCATACCAGAGGTTTATTTACCTCCCGTAATGGCGTATTGATCAACACTGACACCTTCTCCCCTGGCCTCTCAATCTTCTAATACAACCTGAACTCCATAGTAATATAAAATAAATCAATCTTAGTTCATTGGACTACCGTGCATTGAACTACCGTCACCACGTGTTATTGCAATAACTTGTTGCTCTGGGTACAATTATGTTATAAAGATATAGGTGATTTTAAAATAGATTCTTCCCTAACTCTTCAGCACTCAATTATATGTTAATTTTAGACTTGTCCCAGTCACCCTGTTTCTTGGTTCAGTAGTACATCTGGAAAGTCTCCATTTATTCATCTATCCACTAATCCTGTTACGCTGAAGAGTTAATTGGAAACACAGCAAGTGCGGTCTGTGTGCGGGCCGTTTGGTATATCAGACATTAGCATGAACAATTATAACCACCCAATCCGAGTTCTGGGCAAGTTTGCATGTTTGAGTAATGGGGTAAATAGCCGTATGTTAGCCTATTCCACATATATTTCCCGATAATACACTGACAAGAAGCAATGCTAATACGATATAAGCACTGAACACTACATACGACAGAGAATGCAAACACACCTTATATAAAAACGGTTTTGTTTTACTGGTTAGCTCAATTAAGGAGCGCCATGGCAGATGGGGTTTCTACGAATCAGTAAAGCGAGATAATATTTCAAACCTTCGCTATAAGCACTATTTTTCATAGGACAGATCAAGATGTGCCTCACCGGAGGAATGCGCATGTTCCTTACATAACCTCGTGCTTAACGAGTTTTCATGGCTACCAGATGGATGAATTGGGTGTTTCAAAGACGTAGTTATCACCAGCCTGTCAGGAAGATGAAGCCCTTAAGCTCAGTTATGTAAAATCCCACACAGACTGTAATCATTCACTTAGTACTGTGATAAGATAAAGAGACATTTGCTCATGAATACGTGTCGTTTCTTCCATTCCAAACATGGTTGTTATCTTAAAAGATATAGATGTATATACGTGTCAAGTATTTGAGACCAATTTTAAACTGGACAATACCATTAAAAAGCGCAGTGTAACGCATGCTTATACTATTCAAAACTTGTAAAAGAAGCATAAACAACTTTACATATAAAGTTGGCAAAATTGAAGACTGGTCAAACACTTGCAGGCATAAACACACGAAGAAGTCTTTTCCAAAACGAAACCAGTCCATTTTCACTTTTTCGATAATAGCGGCATTTTGTGGACTTTTACTGGATTTTGCAATTAATACACACAGTGACCTTCCTTAGCTTAGGTGTTTTACAAATACATTAGGTAACCTATTCTTAATTGTTTCAAAGAGGCAACTTAGCATTTGTTATGTTTTGGAAAAGAGTTCTTCAATAATATTCCCTAATAATCAAAATTTCTGTCGGTGACTCAAAACAACTCAGATAAAGATCTATCAAGACACTTGTATTTGAGAATTTATCTCGGACAGCGTTAAATTTGGCAGATTCCATGTGATATCAGTACATAAAATAACCTCAAGTTCAACGTTAAAATACAAAAAGACAGGCGGCCATTTATAACTATAAACCTTGAAACTAATACTAGAGAGAATCTAGACGTGTACTGTGAGTCATAACAAGCTAATTTACACGTTAATGTTTCAGATTAATAAATAATCTTTGATATCCTGCGAGATGTTCGAAACTGAAACCAGAAACGTCTTTGAAATCTTGGTATATGTTAGAAGGTTCTCATATTATGTTATATTACTTAATAGAAAACATCTGATAAGCGCATGAATGGAATGGTGACACCCAGTGTTATATCTTTATACATGAACCATTTAATAGACTCAGTGTATGGTTTAGGCTACACAACTGGGCAGATATGAGCTTTTATTGCCCACTTAATGTCAGAGCTTGGAAAACTGATATTCACCCGAATTATATTCCTTCTTTACTAACGAGTGTGTACTTTATCTAAAGTACATATACCATTTCCAGGAAACTCCCTTAAGAAGTTTTAAAAAGTCAATTTAAGGGCTACTGACAAGGGCTTATCCCAAAATCCAAAGAATGGTGTCCAAAATGGTCAATTAACTGAATTGTTTAAGTAACTGGGTGTCCAATTTCCCTGTCTCCTGCATGTGAAAGTTTTTTAAAACCAAGCCTATATTTATGACTAAAGTCAATTAATTTCATGATGATTTTCCAGGGGAAGTTATTTATATAGGGCCTATACATTTTGAAGCTAAGTCCGGTAAAATATAAGATTTTCATGTGATGTTCCCCAAAAGTAAACATTATGCTAAATGGCTAAATCTTTCTCCTGATTTGTCAACTTTGCGCCTACACTTGGAGTCTTATAAGATCTTTTCACTCAGAGTTTAGCATCGCTTATCCGCGGCTACAATTTATCTGCAATATCCCCACATACTGTACACTGTTTATATCATTATTTATATAAGTGGAAGAGTATGTATCCTTGCATATTTATATATTTATATACCTTAAATACCAAACATCCCATTGTTTACAGGAAACTAACTTCACATATTTTTTCATTCAGTCACGTGTTCATACCTACCAGACTTTTTTGAGTGTAGATATGAATCAGACTCGATGCTTAGAGTGAATTCCTCCGACATTTGGGAAACATATTGACACAGTAAAAGACATGGGCGAGATTTATCAATACGAATTAACTTGATAGGAAGGGGGGGGGGGGGGGGGGGTAAATTAAAAGA
>JARFOD010147079.1:0-12730 GCA_031763545.1 Mopalia muscosa | reverse complement strand
ATACAGAACATCACAAACAAATCTGCTTCCCGTTAACCTTTAGCTCTGAGAACACCAGGGCAACAGAAAGCAACCTCATTTCTAGCCTCTTACGATCGACCGAGGGAGTATTATGCATGGCCATGGCCCACCCGCTCCCTCGCGGGGCTAGAACCCAATGAAGACGTCAGCAGTGTAATGCACAACCAATTGAACCAGTGCTTTTTCCCCATATCCCCATCACTAAACTAATCAGACTTTAAAGTGACAAACCTTTCGTCGTTCTGGGAAGAACGGCCAATCCCGTAGGACTCGGTAGACCGCCGATGATTACAGTAGGTGGCTTACGGGATCTTGGATCCTTGCTGACACCAACTATGGAAGCTGTCCGCCAATCAGAGAAGTAAATGTATTTCTAAGTGCAAACCCAAAAAGTATTGAATGACAGACGTGTGTTTAACAGGGTTAAAGGTATGTCATTCATATGACGATGGTATTCCATAACAGCTTCACTAACACAGCAGTCAAATGTGTTCGTAAGTTAGACAGATTTACAAAAGTTAACCGAAATATTCAATCAGACTCAACTTACTCAACTTGTTTTTCGCGTCTCTGTCTACAATCGATAGCGCTCGTGATAACTTATGGTCAGAACGCGCTTGTGTTATTGAGACTATTTTATTGTTGTTGTTGTTGTTGTTGTACTGACTCGCTTGAATCGTCACGCAATTAATGTCTCAAAGGATTATTAACAGTCTATATCGAACGACACAGTAGGGATTAATTTGAAAGCTATTAGAGAGAGCTGGTGTTTCTACCTGGTGTTCACAGTTAATACAACTTTTGGTTTCATTTAACCACACACATTATATGTCTGAGCCTTCAATGGTTTTGTCGTTATCTGCTTTGGACAGTTAGGACATGAGATTTAAATCTCAAACTTGGAGGTCAAATAAAGGGATATACGCCTACAGTGACAGCCATCATGTCGGATGTGTTGTGAAGGGCCTGTATATATACAGTGCTTTCAATTAGGGTATAAATGGAGAATAGAGGGAAGTTACAATGTCCTTGAAAAAGGTTTAAGGATTAACCTGAAGTATCTGTCTCATTGAGATTTCGCAAGACTCCTACAAATGACGCCAACATGTTTCGATTCTACATTTTGCTAGTATTTGTTTTGTTCCTTTCCGATCGTATAACTGAGACCACTATTGAAAGTGGGAAACCCAGATATGAAATACCGAAAAAACTTACGTTGAGGTTTAAAGCTGGGGCTGGTTGATCGAAGCATTTTTAAATTTAACCCTGTATTAAATGATGTCACGGCATTGTTGTAAGTCTGTCTCTAACCCAGTATTAGCCATTCAATCTGGTGTTAGCGACTAATACTCTTTCGAGCAACTGGCCACTAAATATTAAACCTGAATATTAGGTTACTCCTCCGTTCAGGATAACAGCGATGCAACAAAAATGGCGGCTTCATAATTTGCGTCATGTTGTGAAAGTAACCGGTGTTGTGAACGTAAAGACTATGAACCCACACTTCCATCATATTTATTTTTACCGGGTTCATTTCGAATGGATATTGGTTTAACGCGTTGATATGAAACGGATAGCAAACAATGCATTTTCCTTAAAGAAGTGGCCTGGAAAGTAGGCGATTTTATGCATGATAATATGGATTGTTTGTTATGTTACGGGATTATAACTTTTATGGCGTTCTTTTTTATAATTCTGATGTGCAACTTTATGTGGCCATTTCACGGCATTTTGAGCATAAACAGTTTGATATTTACTTTTTTCAGCAACGCTGATAATTCGTGTACTGTGGGTAGAAGGAGGTAGTGACAGTTGAACAGACTTCCTCAGTTCGGTCAACTCGTCCAATATGTCGTTTGGAAAAAGCTAGCTGAGTAACACATTCACGGCCCCCTAATTCGATTGGTAGCGGAATTGCCTATACCTCTTCTATAGACTTAAATGACGTATTACCGTCCCCCATTTTCTTTTAGCCATGTTACATGTCAGGTAAAAACGGCATAGTGGCATAACTGCAAGCCCGAATTCATTGGAAGAAACGTAGGAGCTGTGCTACCTTCGACTCTGTCATCAAATAAATCCTACTAGGCAGCTCCCAGACTCACAATTATATCCATATGTACCTAGTAACATAAGGCCGCGGTAACAGTCATTTCCGATAAACAATCGTCCGTACTTAACTTGTTAAACTTCCCTTTAAATCCAATGAATCAAATTTTGATTTCAAAATTGTTGCCCCGTTTGGTGTTTGCACATGCGCATTAGAACGACGGGGAAGTATTTGAAATGGAAAGCGGATTAGCTGGATGTTGAGGACTTGTTGATGTGAAATACCGAGGCCAAATTATCAGAAATGACTGGTACCGAAACCTTACGACACCAGACACCTATGGATATGACTCCTAGGTTTGGAGCTGCCTAGAATGATTTTTTTAAGGTTGCAGCTGCAGTACAGCTCATACGTTCCTTCCAAAAAATTCGGGCTTGCCATTATGACGTTGATACCTGACATATAACTTGGCCACAAGAAAACGGGGAAGGGAAGACGTCCCCTAAGGTTATCTCTCTATATACTATATCCCAGGATTAACCAATCAAAACACTTCTTGATGATTTTTGTTTTGTTCATTTGTTGATATAGTTTATTTGAGGGCTAAACAACCCAGTAATAGTTGGTGGTTCCAAGACTTCACAGGACCAGGGAGGATAGACAATTTTATCTTGCACGCTTCCAGTAACCCTGTAAATATCTAATATTTCATGACCGTCACACATATAACTGCACATGATACGAAGCTAAAAATCGTCCAGAACACGGATCTGTGGATGAATTTCTTTTGGTAAGTCCCCTTATTAAGACTCCTTTGTTTAGAATACCCTTACCTCAGAGACTACAATACCGTAAGGATTGGAGAAATTTGTCAACGATCGTACAGTGATTATTCCTTCTCCGTCTAAACCACATCTTCCTATCCTCTCAAAAGTACTGTCCACCCAGTATATGTGGTCGTTTTTCGCGTCCAGTGCCAAACCGATCGGCCAGTCGGTCTCCGTACTGTTGACAATAGTCTGTATGCTGTTGACATCGCCAGCCATGGAAGCCCTCATTATGCATGGCTCCCGGCTGCTCCAATCCGACCAGAACAATAACCTGTGCAAAACAATTTTCAGCCTTTAACATTTATTGAAACCTGATTATACTTATAGTTCCGATTTCACCATCTATGTCATCATTTGAAAATGTCAGAGTAGGGTCTATACCTTCTAAAGCTATTTTCCGGCCCGTGAATGGTCGAACTACATTGGCGATTAATTCACCGTCGGAATGACCGAGAACGTTCGGATATAGGTCCCTACAAGGAGCCAATTTTTTTCCATCAAAATGTGGCCACGGCTCGCCAAGACCCTGGTCACATACACTCTGCAATATGCCCATTAATATTGATTATTCCGGACAGTTGCAGAGGGTGAAGTTTGGGACTTTTTAATGGAACAGAAGTGCTATCCTTTATATATTGGATTTCGTCCTTATACGTCTTCGCAATGTGCCTTGATAATCATAATTTAACACGTGTGGTTGCCATGGTCATCGACAGTCTTTATACCGGAGGGGGCTTTTTCTGGGGCGTCAGAAAATAAGTACATGATGTACTCGATGTTCCCTTGTAACTCGAAGTGAAACAGTATACAAACGAGGAGTCTTACTGCTGTTTTAGGCCTTAGCAAAGTATTCAATATTTCTGCTCTGTCTGAAGATCAGGCGACATTGGTTTATCCCAGCCAATTATCTCTTTCACAAGTTCGGGTAATATTAATTTACCCTTAACAATAACTAGTCGGCAAAAGCAATGTGGTCGAAGATGCTACTTATTGTTGACAGGACACTGCGTCGAGTATAAGGCTTGTCCTCTGATTTTACGCTGAAAGTTAAGACGCCTTCCTATAGATTTATGACCAATCCCAATGTTACAAAGGCAAGTCATCCATATCGAAGTTCCGATCCTTCAAATTCTTTGGGTGGTCCTCCGTAGGAAAGGTCTTTAACTACTGCACTGTTGGAAGCAATTTTATGAAGATGCATATTGCCAACAAATTTAAAAGACTTTTGGAGTTTTTGTAAAAGATAAATTCCTTGAACATAGAATTGTTTTTTTCAGCAACATCAACGACATCATTACTATAGACATTTTGCATTGGTTTCGTCGCTCCGAAACGTTCGTTCCTACGGAGCAACTGGCGATGAGTGCCTTTTACTTAATATATGCACCCTCATTCTGTAGTCTACAACCTTTTTTGTTGGGGTCATTGTCTGTATAACAAAGAAAACACAGGTTATTTTCTGTGATTTTATTTTTGCCCACATCTCTGCGAGACGAAAGCAAAACGCTTCATAAATTATTGGTTAGATCCGGTTCCTTAAGACGTTCATTATTAATTGCTGTTTGTCCACATTAAGCTGATGAATCAAACACGTCAGTATCTGTTCGGATTTGTGTCATTGCGAGTGGCTTATTACTTGGTAGTTGTTGAGGTAGATGCTTGAATGTAAAAGAGCGATCCGGTTGCTTTCCGAGCCATGGTGAAAATGTCTGTCCATAAAGTTAAGACGTTGTGCATCTCCGATCGAAAATCCAAACGTATTGTTATCAGAAGTTCGATGGAACACTTTCGCACCAGTATTATCTTGAAATGAGGTAAGTCCGGGAAAAAAATCTTGTGAAATTATTTTGGCTTCAAATTAACTGTCGATAGAGGGAAAAAAATAAAATGTTATTTCAACCAAAAAAAAATATGTCAAAGCACAAATTATGTTCTTCGATCAATGCCTAATATTTTGTACTGGACAAATAAAAACGTCCTTACCCTCGTTTTGGATGTACAATTAAATCACTGGCGGACCGAAATAACGATCCTTCATAGAGCACTGACGAGTAACGGCCAGCTCTGTCGGTCACTAGAAGCTGTTTACTAAAGGTGTCAATCCAGTACAAATTTTGTCCAAGCCAATCGTACGCTAGTCCCTCAACACGGCCGGATACATTACTCACAAATACGCCCATATTCGTTATAGGGGACGTAAAGGGACAGAATTCCTAGAACAACAAAACATCAAATTAATTGTGGTGTCCATTTTCTAAAGGAGAAAGTAGCGTGAGAGATACATGTAGTCTGTTATTTAAAAGATATTGTCTGAATACACAGTCAACAGTTATCTCGTAATCTAAATATAATTGAGAAGATTAAATGTACGGCAGAAGTATTTTGTGTGTGTTTCCGACTTGGGAGTTGACATTTTGTAAATGCACCTACATTTCATTTTCAATATAATCATTATGGACCCGGATAGGACTATACTAAATTTGTAGAAAACAATAAACTAACTTTACTCTTAACATCTTTGAAAGGCATTTCAAAGTTGAAAGATAAGAAAGCTGAACCATCTTAATATATTTTTCCCAGGGTTCCAGGCACATGCTTGAAAACAATGTCGGTACCCACCCAGCAAACACACTACATTGCTGCAACGTTGCATACCAGCTATACATGGTAACGTTGCAGACTAATCAAAAATCAACGTTACAGCAACGTAAATCTACAATGAGATTTGGCTGTTAGTTTGTACCAGTTGATACAACGTTATCATAACGTTGTCAAAGCGTGACAGAGGACGTTGTAGTTTAACGTTGTGGCAACACAAATCGAATACGTTGTGACTTTGTTGTGAATTGGTAGCGTTTTGACAACGTAATAACAAAAAACGTTAAATAATGCAACAGCCACATCACAACGTAGCTATTACATTCCTGTTACGTTGACCTGTGGTTGTCACGTATTCTAAGGTCGTGGCAACATCACTGGTAGTCCACAAAATACAGTCGCAACAACGTTACACGACAACAATAAAACGTTGTCGCAACGTTGTTTGGCTTCCTCGGCATAAACATTGAAATAATGCGAAAATACATTGTTCAGTTATTGTCTGAATTTTCTCTCATATAAACTTTCAGTCCCACTCTCTATTCCCATGGGGATTTTCAACTGAACGTTTAAAGCTTATTTGAATAGATACCGTTTAAACAACAACCACAACGTTTTTGTTCCACAAAACATAGTGTCAATTGTTTGTTTTGATGTAACAAAGGCAGTTTGATACACGAATGCCACTTATTCAAATCTGATATAAAGGTCTAATGCAACGTATATTAAACATCAGTCTCCATTCACTTATTACTGAATCCTAGCTAATAGCATTTCAAATTTAACCAGGAAACACAAAATAACCCATAAAAAGCTTACCGGTACATGCAGCAAACAACATCAGCATTGATAATTATTTGGAAGTCATAGATCTTCAGTAAACATACCATATTACTTATACATACATAGCTTAAATATAAATACTTTCAACATTAAAATTTTAATTAAATTAGAAAAAAATAATCGTAAAAAAATTAAAGGCAAGTTAGGCCTGGTGAATTTTACATATCGCAATGTATTTATGAGATGGTTACCCCACATTTTTTAAGGGTTTTTAGTTTGCCTACCTTAACAGAATATGAGACATTTGCGTATGTTGTGTAGAAAATACACTGATGATTGAAATCTACATCGACATCCAAAATCTCCGTATTATCTCCCTTGGCCAAAGTCTCATGAGTGTCTTTGTTTGGACAAATGCATCGAATCTCCTTACCAACAGTGTAAACCAGACAGTCGTCAAATTCGTTTTCTAGAATAAACGTTATTGGCGTTATCGAGTTTAAAAATTACAATAGAGACGGCTTAATCAAAATTCAAATTTTTTTTTTTTTCGAAAACAGGTTATTGATAGTTGACATAGCAAAAGCAGTGCTATAAAAATGGACAAAAGTGATAACTTTAAGAATCAAATGATCGCAATGCCAGGTTAGGTGCCAGGAAATCTAAGTATCTCCGCAAAATTTGTTGAAGCGTGGAATATGTTACCTGCATCACAATGTTGTTCGTCACTCCCATCCCGACAATCCTTTATTCCGTTACATTCCATTGACAGAGATATACAGGTTATATCGTCAGAACACAAAAAGCCTTTGCAGTCCATCCTGTTTCCGGGTCCAACTGAAAACGAACAGAAATGACTCGTTTAACTCCTATAATCTGTGTTGAATGGATACCAGATTATTTCCGTTTGGTTTTAACCCAGCATAGTACACGCAAACCGAGTCGAAACACTTGAAATACAAGAAGTTCATTATTCGTTAAGTTGATAGTTAGGCCATGAGGACTTTAAATTACTGGCTGCACCCATGTTTTTTTGTTTTTGTTTTTTGCTTTTCTTTTTTTACTGACCTACATATAAAAGGTTGGTTTTTTTTTTTTATAATACCCGGTAGTTCTTCTGTAAGCCCTATACAATAAAGAATATAGTACAGCAACAAAGTATGTATATTTTTCAAAAAGCTTGGATACCCCAAATACGTCGATTTTGTATAGTGCCAACAATATTTTCTACGCTTATTTCGAATGTTTGAGATAACAGTAAAGGCAATGAAAGACAATATTTTGATCCAACAAAGTTCAGGAAAAGTGTTTAATGTGAATATCCTGCCATGGTACATCTTATCTTTCAGGGAAGTGGAACTTTAAGTACTCGTCCACCCTTGGGATGAAGATTAAATGTTGCATTACAATTAAGGGGATTGGGTGGTTTCTAGCTGCCCGTTGTATAGGATTTACGTATAAATCGATGAGTTTCAAGGAAAGGAGCATAATCAACGACGTTCTTAAAGCTTCTCTTCTGCGGTAGTAGCCCCAACAGCCGTATACCTAAGTTTATACCATAAAATTCTGAATCTAGGTAAATTAGAAGAAATTAAGAAGCAACGCTTAGTGATTTGAAAGATACAACCTCAAATACAAACATAACATGTAAACATCTCGTACACTACATACCACTGAAAGATCATATTATATCGTACCCATAGAATACTCTTCTTCTGTACTTTAAATACATGTAGACTTTATCCTAGCCTTATTCTGTCCAGACGCAGCTAAATAACGCCCCAAGAAAGTAGTTCCCAATCGGTATAACGTTTCAGTGAAATGTCTGCTACCATATCAATGCACCTTTCCCTTGCATCAAACATAGCCTATTCTTACAGCAGTTTATCTAGTATATAGCTTGGAAACAGAACCAATTAGAAATCACAATAGCGAAGGGTTAATTTCTACTTAAAACAAAAACGAACGAAAGACATATTTACTGAAATTGCACTGATGTACAACACCTTCCAACGATAAAAATAAAGTAAAGTTACCTGTAAAAGTATAATTCCTGCTACAGACAAACTGTTTACTCCCTTGTGTCTGTTTCGTTGTGAAAGCATAACCATCTGAACATCGACACACCAGTTCAGTCTTTTCATCACGATCCAGGTAATTAGTCAGGCACAGGTGTGGGCAGCCAAGAGGACAGCTCCTGGCTGGAACTTCTACAAAATACGAATAGCATTAAGTCTCAAGGTGTAGCTTCAAAAACAAAAGAATTGTACCCCACAAAATGTAACAAACTTTACTTGAAACGAGCTATAAAAATCAGAAATTACTGTACTCAACAGCAACTTGAATTGTACAAATGTATGAACCTTGAGATTATCAGGCACCTTTGAAGCTTAACAGTTTCCAAAAGCTTAATCTTCGGGTAAACTAAACGGTCGATAAAGACATGCAGTTTTGCATCATTTAAAATCGAATGTCAGACAAGGCCCTGCTCGATCGAGTTACACGGGGTTCCAAGAAAATTTACAAATTGCTTAATATTAATAAGTATTAAACGACATTAATACTGATGTCGCAGTATGTCTATCACACCATGGTAGCATAAAAACCCAATTGGACTTGCCTTACCTCGAAGCAGAGTTCTGTATAGCTTATGGTCTATGATACAATATAGCCTTATTTAGAGATACAGAGTAAAGGCAAATGCCAAACGAGACTTGATATTGCCTATTTGTCTTGTTAAAAATAAGAAAATTAGGTTCAAGTATTTGTCGCCAACCCGCCATTTTTCTCTCTTCTACCGTGGCTTTAGATTTTAATATTAGCAGGACAGTAACTTTCACTTTGTACAGATACAGAATATATTTGAAGGGGATACTAAACTTGTATTAAGCCGGATAGTCTTCTTCATTGAAAATTTGAGCGCTTCATCGAGAGCCGTTGTAGGGAATTACACAGTTTGTGACGTTTAGACCTGAAGTTACTTTACCTTTAGCCGTCTTAGGGAGAAGAGCAATGCCTATTGCGGAAGATGACACAAGAAATGTGGCAGATTGAGCCGAGTGTCGATCCTTGGTCATTCTAAAGACAGCACGTCTTCGCCGATCAGAAATGTAGATATATTTCTGAAAAATCGAATAAGCACTATTATATAATTAAAGGTTATGCAACTCGAGCCTGTGTGATATGATAAATATTACTCGATTTTGGTTATTTTCCAAATTACTCTCCTCTCGAGCCTGATAAAGTTTATAATCAGGAATCATGCGATATGAGATGCATTTGTATACAAAAGAGGACTGTCAAATAATTTTCGACTTGAACAAATAAACTCCAAATAAATTTATTTGTAAAAAAATACAAAGCTATTGGGTTAGATTGAATCTTTGAAATATTTTCAAAATTCAACTAAGAAAACCAACTGTACGATAACTGGGCCATTTTTTTTTTTTTTTTTTTTTTTTGCTTTTTGGCAACAATGCCACCAGAATTCGCTTTGTGAACAAAGAAGAATTTTTAAAAGCCAATCGATTTACTGTTTAGGTCCTCTTCAATATTCCGCGACTAGATACTTATGTTTAAAGATAATTCGATCTTGAGGTATTCAGAAAAAATTCATTCAGTGCCGGATCGTTCTTGATATGTTATCTCGGATTTACCTGAGAAACTGTTATCTCGCATTTACCTGAGAAACTGCGATGCCAAACATGTGCGATTGAGACATCAGGGCTTTTCTGGTGATGACGTCTTCGCCATTTAAACCACATCTACCTATTTCGTCCAACTTGGCGTCTACCCAATAAATGTGGTTGTTGTGGGTATCTAGGGTCACGCTGTTCGGCCAGACAACCAGCGGACCGGACACAATTGTCTTTATGGTGTTATCCCCTCCCGCCATGGAGGCTCTCTTAATGGCAGCCTTATGTCTAGACCAATCCGTCCAAAACAAAAACCTAAAGAGAAAGTTTTATAAACAAAATCTAATACCGAACCAAAAATACCTTATCTAACTCGCTATTTGACACAGTTATATGTAAATGTTATTACTGTTCAATAAAAATTAACATGTCTATGTATAACCAAGTTAGAATGTTCAAGATTTAAAATATATCTCAATCCAGAATCCAGGGTCTCGACGACAAAGAACGGAATTCAAATGAACTGAATAAATGAAGGGGGTGAGCCTCTACAGAAGGTTGTTAATTCATATTTACTTCCAAATATCTACAACAAGAAAAGCCGATGCTATTAGTCACACGATTAGCCGACGATACACTTATATAGAGTTCTGTAACGAACTTTTAAACACTAACTTTATATAACACTGTTTTGACAAGGAAAGTCCGGGTAGACATAATGGTACATAGAAGCGAAAACCTCGTTGAAACGTATATCCATTCAACGGAGATACGAACTTGTGCAGTACCGTTGAATAAGACCTGCAAATCTGAATCTGACCATCCTCTGCGCTGGAATAAAGTGACAAACAGCCGTAGTCTGGTACCCTGTTCCTGAAGTCGTACCTTGAAACACTCAGTATAATAATAAGTGTATAAAATACGACTTTAGGGACAGGGTACTAAACTAAAGCAGACAGGTCGTGCCCACTCTCGAGCGAGCCTGTAGAAATACGGTAGCGTTCTATTAAACCCAAAGGTTAGGAATAAACCATCTTCCCGAGACAAGGTGGAAAAGTAGATAGTCGCCCTAGACCTCTATCCCTTCCTTGCCTTGCCTCCATAGACGGTAAAACCTGTGTTAACTAGCCTACAACAGCTACTTTCGGATGACCTCTCTTTACCCAACCCAATCAGATTGGGGCTTTCTTAGAATACGGATTTTAAATAGGCTATACATGTAATATTCATGCACGAGCTTAGTCGTATTAACGAGTCCTGACATCATCACTGACACGTTAATAGACAGTGGCCCCACGTTTGTTTATTGTCGACTTTGATGTGTAAAAGACTTTCTGATAGACTGCTTCTTTCTACAAGAGTCCAATAACTTTTTTTGTCAAGTCTTGTCTTACACATTGAAATCCTTGCAATCGGAAGATGTGAAGAACCCTTGAGCGTAGCTAAATAATAAGTACTTACCCTCGCTCAGGATGTAGAAGTAAATCCCTTGGGGACGAGGTCGCTGATCCTTTATAGAGTACTGCTTTGTAACGATTGCTTCTATCAGTTACCGAAAGTTTTTTATTAACTACATCGAGCCAGTACAGATTCTGGCCAAGCCAATCGAATGCCAATCCTTCTACGGAGCCAGTCATATTATTGACAAGCGTCCGCTCTCTTTCTGACAGGGGCAACTTGAAACGACAAAACTCCTAAAACAAAGAAATATTTACCCAACACTATACGGTTACAAGATGCATAATCTTATTATTGTCAGATGGGTGAACCTCGTGCATTTAAGGGTGTCATTGGGATGACTCCGGTAATCTCGAAGAAATGTTTCTACCAACTGTCCTCCCGGTTTTAACCGTATTAAAATGAGGTATAGAGTAAGAAACTGTCGACACGTCGTCAAAGAAGTGAAATGCTATCAGATACGACATATCTACCTAATCAAACAAAACAAATCTAACAGCAACGATGCTGCCTGTTTTAAAAGGGATATTGAAAGTCACATTGTTAAAAAGTATAAGCTCTATACATGTATAGCGAAAATGGCCCATAACACGCATGCGGCTGTGTAGAACTCGAGAGCTTGCGTGGTCTAGGCATCATCCAAACACATAGTATATCTATATATAGCTTGCTACAGAGTTATCAAGTTATCATAAAAATGAGACACCAAGAAATAGTACAAGGACTTAATTTGGATATTATTCAAACTGAGAACACACTGCTCATGATACTGTTCATTAGTTGATTTTGAGCACTGCTTTCATCATTATTCTTGCCTCCTGCAGTAGACTCCTCTATGGTTGATTCCATTAGCCGGTTGATTTAAGTGAAAACCCAAGATGGAACAAGATTATGTGCCCTTAGTCGACTCAGATAAAATGATAGAGGTTTCTCGTGTGCCAAGGTTAATACACCCATCTCTTAACCTTGGCTCGCGAATATGGGCTTAGGCGGCCGCTGGACACTTGCCTCATTGTGCTGTGATATTCCCCCCTCTCCATCCCGCAAAAACTTTGGAGTGTATCCGATGCCTATGCTATTTTCACGATGTAGAAGCATAATCGATGACAAGAATATATACGCAAATAAAAAATAAAGGCATCTCCTGGCTTCTATTGGAATATGTCTTAACCTCGGCTCGCGAAAATGGGCTTAGGCGGCCGCTGGACACTCGCCTCATTGTGCTGTACTATTCCCCTCTCTCCATCCCGCACAAACGTTGGTGTGTCTCCGTTGCCTATGCTATTTTCACGATGGAGACGCATAATCGATGACAAGAATATATACGCAAATATACGCTGGCTTCTATTGGAATA